>OX328130.1:29160863-29278363 GCA_946811695.1 Gonocerus acuteangulatus
TTCAAAAATGCAACCTCAATAGCTACGTTCCTTCGGAGAAAAATGCTAAAAAGATATATGTGTGGATTCTCCAACGTTCAAAGACTATTCACACATGCCATTCACGTCACGTCTCCGCTCCGTCTAATATCAGTCACAAAATGTTTTCATGACGATGCGTTGACTGATCAGTCTCAGGCAAAATGTCGTTGAGCAGGAATTATCTTTTGACGGTTCGGCGGCTAAAGTGGGACTGACGGGCGGTTCCGGACCATTGACTTCTTGTCAACGATATTTTATTTGTTTTGACTGACGATTTTGCCGTCGACGGTTCTGAATTCGAGCGGTGACTGGTGTCCGTGATAATACCTTTAATCTCCGATTCTTCTAAATTCCTCTGAAAGGAAAGTCATTTTATTTAATAGAAGGAATGTATAGTAATGCATTTATAACGCTGATTGTGATATCCGCCGTATTACAACCATGGTATAAGGTGCCGTATTACAACCATGGTATAAGGTGTCGTATTACAACCATGGTATAAGGTGCCGTATTACAACCATGGTATAAGGTGCCGTATTACAACCATGGTATAAGGTGCCGTATTACAACCATGGTATAAGGTGCCGTATTACAACCATGGTATAAGGTGCCGTATTACAACCATGGTATAAGGTGCCAATTTCCAAACTTATAAATTTTGCAAAAATAAAATAATTTGAATAATAATGTTCACCATGAGCTTAAATTATTAAAGGAAAATATATAAAAAAATATTCATAATAAAAAATAAACCATTCATAAATTTTATGCTCAGAATAAAACACATGTAGCGTTAATCAACACAACTAGAAAAAGTTCGTCACGCGGGAGCTGCATAACTAAGCACTTTCCTCAGACTTTGGGTAGTGTGGACTGCATTCCTGAATAATTTGCTTAAAATATCCTATATAAATAAAATAAAAACATGAATAGTTCTCTTTTAATTTTGTAATGAGTAACTGTTCAATTATTAACTTTGTAATTAAATTGTAATAAATCACAAAAATTTAATATTCCGTCTTTAGATCTGACGCAGGAACAGGATGCAGTCCCCATAGTGGTGGAAAGCGCTCCTTGTGGCGGCTTTGGGAACCTACGTCTGACGGGCTAATTCTATTGAAGTATAATACATAGTAAACCCCCATTTCCGACAGACTGGTATAGCTCATTTTTTACAACACTTCTTTCTCATGAGTTACCCACGACGTACACCGCGTTTCGTTACAATTCAACAGAAATTACGACCGGTATGAGTATATTAGTAATTTGGGTCTGGAGTAACCCCCCCCCCCCCCCACCCTCCAAATGAACGGATTTATTTTATATTTACAACCCATTTTTCTTAACAAAAATTACGGCTGGTAGTGGCGAATTGGTAATGTAGGTCCGGAGTAAATCCCCCTCCTAATTGACCGATTTAGTTTATTTTATAACACGTTTTTCTCTGTAGATTACCACTAAGAATACTAAGTTTCGTTAAAATATATCAAAAACTACGGCTGGCATGGTCAAATTAGTGTTTTGGGTCCGGGGTAACCCCCCCCCCCTTCCGGTAGACCGATTTAGTTTATTTTTATAACACGTTTTTCTCTGTAGATTACCACTAAAAATACTAAGTTGCGTTGAAATATAAGAAAAACTACGGTTGGGATGGTCAAATTAGTGTTTTGGGCCGGGGTAAACCCCCTCCCTTACGTTGGACGGATTTTGGTGGTTTACGAACTCGTTCAATCGTTTGTTAATTGAACGCTGTATACCAAGTTTCGTGACGAAAAAACAAAAGCTCTGGCCACTATCGTGTTAACAGGCATATATATATATATATATATATATATATATATATATATATATATATATATTTATAAACTTTAACGGGGGTCATTTTCAGTTTCTACTAGGTAGGATCGATAAAGATTTGAAGACATTTTTCAAAAATTTCGCCATGAGTGCACCTCAATAGCTACTTTCCTTCGGAGAAAAGTGCTAAAAACATATATTAATGGTCCTGACATATAGCAACCCGCTTGTATACTTATGCTAATGAAAGAATGATATGTAGTTCAACAGTTCATAAAGTACTTGTAGATTTTTTAAAAAAGTCAGTCAGAAAATGTTAACTTTTCAATAAATAAAATACTGGATTGCATTAGCCCATTTATATTCATGAGTAATGATAATGTTTTCTGATATGCTAATGTAACATGTTCGAAGTTCTTCTGCCCCATAAATTTCATCGGCTACATCTGTTTCAGAATGGTCTTCGATAAGGCCGCATTTTTTAAAGAAGCTTTTTTATTCAGACGAAACATAGATATTGAGATTGAACAAACAACATAATTTTTTGTACATTTCTCAACATCTTCAATCGCTTTCCGTTTTATTATTTAAATTATGTCACTATTATTATCAATAGTGACAATGAACCGGGATTACACTGCTCTAAAAGGATATAACCGGAAGAAATTTGTTCAATCTACAACGAGTCGGAAGGCGACGAACTGGCTCATGTACATTTGCATAAGTTAATTGATGTATACAAGCGGAATGCTGGTAGAACTACTTCTGATCAAGAAAGCGTCATGGACACTAAAATTCAGTAACATCTAACAATTTAATACTGCATCAAGATTATTAATAAATTAAATAGTAATTACGTCATTTAATTTTTTTAGCACTTTCCTCCGAAGGAAAGTAGCTATTGAGGTTGCACTCATGACGGAATTTTTGAAAAATTTCTTCGAATCTTTATCGATCCTACCTAGTAGACGCCGAAAATGTATATATATGTGTATATATATATATATATATATATATATATATATATATATATATATATAGTTATATATGTGTCCGTTAACACGATACAGGCCAGAGTTTTTGTTTTTTCGCCACGAAACTTGGTATGTAGTATTCCCCCATCAAACGATTGAACGAGTTCGTTAACCAACAAAATCGGTCCATCCGGAGGGGGGGGGGGGTTTACTCCGGAGCCAAAGTAGTTATTTGTCAATACCAGCCAAAATTTGTGTTATATTTCAACGAAACTCGGTATTTGTTGTGGACAACTGAAGGGAAACATTTGTTGCAAAAATAAACTAAATCGGTTGACTAGAAGGAGGAGTTTACTCCGGACAGAAATTACTAATTTGCTCATACCCGTCGTAATTTCTGCTGTATTGTAACGAAACGCGGTGTACGTCCTGGGTATCTAATAAGGAAGAAGTGTTGTAAAAATGAACTACTATCGGAAGGGGGGGGGGATTTACATTGTACTATGTTTGGATTGAATTGAAACAGGTGTTATTTATGTTTTTATTTTGTTTATCTATCTAGGTTATTTTAAGCAAATTATTCAGGAATGCAATCGACACTACCCAATTCTGAGGAAAGTGCTTAGTTATGCAGCTCCTGCGTGACGGACTTTTATTTTATTTTTTTTAATGAGGAATAGATCAATTTAATTTTTAATTCAGGATAATTAATGAAATGCATACATTTTATTTTATTAATTTTTATGAGTGTATTTTTTATTTATTATAATTTATGAGGATCGCATGATAGTGACTCAAACCTCTATAATTTCGGAAAGCAAATTAAATGCTTAAGTAATTCCAAACGAAAAATTAATTCTAAGAATAATTCTAAGAATAAAATTAAGAAATTCAGGATTTCTTTAATGATAAATTGGTAACTGTAAATAGATAATAATAATAAACTACCACAATTTTAACCAACAGAGAACTTCAGTACAAGCCAATTGGAAGTTAACGAAAACGGATGTTGGAGTATTTTATTCATATAACTTTTTTCCTCCTTAAAGCCTGCTTATGCGGTTCGAAAGTGCCGACTAGAAATTCAATTTTACGCCTATTAGAAAAAAATAAAATCCGACTTGCAGGAACTGATTGCGTTTAAGTTTTTTCCCCTAGTATCATTTGTGAAGCTTAGAATATAAAGAGTTAATGTTTGGTCTTAATCGTTCCTTTAATGGCTTTACTTATCACAATTAACCAATGTGTTATATAATTTGTGCAGATGTTAATAAACGCTTTATTATTAAAAAAAAAAAAAAAAAATTGTTCCTGAAATATGTTAATGCATGTAAAAAATGTAAATTGATATCTCAATGCGATTTGAATTCTTAGGCGCCTCGACATTGAACTGACGGTATCCTAATCGAAAAATAAACACAAATTTCTTGATCTGAAATCGCTCTATCTAAATTTGCCTAGGAACCGCATTTATAGATAATTTACCAAGCTTTCGAATAAATGCTTTACATTTATTACGATTTCCCATCCATTTTCGAGGTATATAAGAATAAATCCGAAATAAATTTCGCGTTAATGACCACAAAGGTTGGCACGCCTTAAGCCCCTCCCCCCCCCAAAAAAACAAAAAAAAACCCTGGTATAAATCTTTTTTTTTTCTGAATCCGTTTTTTATGTTTTTTTTTTTTTTTTTTGCTGATGTCCGTGACACCAAGACTAACACGTGTGTGTCCCCCTTTAAAAAACAAAAAATCTCGAGTTACACTGGCCTAGGACACAGCGAAAACTCGTTTCAAACTGTACGTTTCAAACAGACCACAGAAGGTCAGAAGCCGCTACTGCAACGATTTAGCGGACAACTCCTCCAGACGTATCTAACTAACCTTGGATTAAATTATCGACCTTGTCGCCTCATAAATCTCAAACCCAGTTTCCCAATTAATGTCACTATTTTGAAAGGCTGACTGTTCCGAATTCCGAAAAAAAAAAGTCCGACTTGCAGGAACTCCGTCATATTAAGACGTTTCCGTTCTTGTCATTTGGAAAAATTTAAATAGAGCAGTTCATACTTTATTTGGATATTTTGTGTAAATTTTAAACACCCACTGCAAGAAACATTTTGAAGAAAAGCGAGATTAACGAGCCAGAATCCACAGAAAACTGGCGATAGCAAAGTGGAAATTACTCGCTCCACCTCTTCTAATTTAAACATACCTTATGACATTCAAGAACTGTTAACGAAGAACAGCCCACATATAAAAACCATATTACAACATTTTCATAACATAAACATACACCATAAAATTATACTGTTTAAAAAAAATAAAAATAATATAACACATTCTTACTTTGAAGGAACCTCATCTCTAACCTTTACACAATAATATTCTTGTGTTTATACTACGAATATACCCGTATCTCGGAATCAATTTTAATACCCAAACACTCAAAAGGCTATTTTTTTTAATCTGACTTCTGGCTATATTTTTTTATTTTGTTTTTAATTTTTTAATATTATTTTTTATTCATTTATATATTTATTTTATTATTTTTTTTTTCTTCTCTACTTATTTATTCACGTTTTCTGTTACTAATATATTTTCACCTCTCAAGAGTTACTGCCTTTCTCGTTTTCCCGATTCCTACGTAGCTTAGTAATTTTGTTCATTATCAAATCTTGTATATACCTTATTAACATTATTAACAACAGTGCTAAAAAACTTCTTATTTTACGCCTTCTTTCACGAAGAAATTGTAAACAGACCTTATTTGTAACTACATGGACTGACTTGTTCCAATGTATTTTATCTGTTATTCTTAAGAATTTACAATGTATTTTCTTAATTACAACTAGAAATGTATCTGTATAATTGTTTCGAGCACATCACCTTAGTTGCGGATGCTCATAAATAAATGAATTTTAAAAAAATCTTCTAATTTAAGAGAATGCAAAAAACTCAAAAAATAGTTTTTTGTTTATTTTGTAGTTACTCATTTTAGTATATTTTTACTGGATTTAAAAAGCATCCCTCTACGATATCACTTTTTTATACTATATATATATATATATATATATATATATATATATATATATATATATATATATGTATCCAAGAAGAAATACTATATATATATATATATATATATATATATATATAGTATTTCTTCTTGGATACATTTAAAGAAAGCTCATTGTGGCGCCTTCTGCCTTAACATAATTTATTCGAGATATTATCATTTCTATTTTATGCCTGGCTGGTTACAAAATTGGTTTGGACCGGTCCAGTACTTCTCCTAATATCATAATTATAATAGAACAAAGGTTACTTGTGCAGGAAAAGAAAAATGTCACAAGAAATTAAGCATTTTACTTCCAAAAAGTTTGCTTAAAGTAGCTAAAGAATTTGCAATAATTATATATTAATAAATTCGGTATAGTAAGTCGGTTAAAGTATAAATTTTCATGTAAACAGTTTTTTACACGACTAAAATTCTATATAAAACATTAATTGACGTTAATGTAATTTGAACTCTATTATACATTTTTTTTTCAATCAAGAAAAAAAAACGAGTTTAATTCCAATGGTATACAGCCGTAGGTCTGCCTTGATACTTTCTGATTTAAGTAAGAAATGTGCACCAAACGTCTTATAAATCGGCACGTGCTTCGATTTAGAAATTAAACGTCCTACATAGAGTCCATATGGATTTTTATCCCCTCTTCAACACCATTCGTCCGCCGATACTGTGGCTAGAGGGGAGAAAAGGAGCCCAGATCGAGAAATATGTCATTCCCTTGGCTACCACCGAGGAAGAAACAAGTACCTGGCTGAAGAAGATGGAGATGACCCCATCGAAATATTCCAGGAAGAAGTGAGGAGGAGTACCACCGCTGGAGAAAAATGCCGTTCCATCCAAAAATACTATCCCAGCGACGAAAAATAACATCAAACATATAAAACCTTACGGCGAGGAAAATAGAAGCAGGAAAAAAAAAATACGCAATACCATCAGCGCTACTAACGGACAGAATCCCAACTACACCAGGGAGCTTCAACACCATTCGTCCGCCGATACTGTGGCTAGGGGGGAGAAAAGGAGCCCAGATCGACAAAAATGTCATACGGAGGCGTCATATTAAGTTCTATGACAGCCTGCGGTACTGTGTGAACCCCCTCTTCAGGGACTTGACACCACCTCCTCTACCTCAGAGGTGGCAGGGCAGCACCAGACGACTCCTGGATCTCTGCGAAGACGCTGCTTAGAAGCAGCTGTATGTAAATATTGTACATATTAGTTTTAAGTTTATTTGTTAGTTTTAAGTTAGATTTAAGTTACATCCTTGTATAGTTCCTCCGTATACAACTTTGTGTCCCCCTAGATTTAGTATTTTAGACTAAGTAGGCTTAAGTCCCCCGATTGTAAATACATCCCCGTTCTAGTACGTAAGCGTAGAATAAGGTGTAGTTTTAAGTCCAGCCCCAGGTTCCAATCCGTTGGGCCTGGGGTTCTTTATGTACATAGAAATAAATTTGGAGGGTGGGAAAAAAAAAACAAATAAAAACGAAGTTTGACTATCCTTGTTATTGTTATTTTCCTTCTGTTTGGCCGAGATTTGCTATTCATGATCTAATTCTTCTTGAATTTTTTGACTAGATCAAGAACCTATTTTAAGCACTCTTAAATTCCTTAATTTAAATCAGGAAGTTTATCAAGCTTGATATAATCACTTTTGGGTTAATACGGGTGGTCTATACCGAGTCCTTTGTTTGTAAACACAAAGAGCTTTCTGAGTAACGGTAAAGGGCAGTAAAAGTATATGACTTTACCTGGAAGTAGACCCTGCATACAGAGAATTACAATACGAGACCTTCTCATTCTTTCTTTCACCAGCTACCGTGTAACACCTTAGATCTGTTTATATTGTTAGCGCGGTTCCTCCCTCCCCCATAGGGAGGAACCCCGCTTATAAGGTTGATACAATGAAACAATCCGGAAGTGCCGACTAGAAAATTTCGCGTTTCAGAACCCCTAGAAACCGAAAATAACGGTGGTTCAAATTTGTATGTATATATATATATATATATAAATAAATAAATAAAGCCTTTATTGCATAAGAGGAACAATACAAACAAAAAAAAAAAAAAAAAACTATTTCCAAAAAAAATAACCAAAATAAAAAGTAATAAAGTATATATATATATATATATATATATATATATATATATATATATATGTATATATTTATATATATATATATATATATATATATATATATATATATATATTTGTCTGTTCGCTCATTTCTGGCTTCCCTAATGGTCCGATTGTGATGAAATTTGGGACAAAAATCCGTCGTCCAATTTGAAAGGTCAAGTTCGTTAACCAGCAGAATCCGCCCACTGGAAGATGGCGTTTGGGGCGAAATCCACGCAAAAAAAATCGTAAGGCTTACATTTTTAACTTCATAAGCTTGTAAGTACTCATTTTATAGGTTTCTTGGGCTAGGAAAACGAATGAAACCATTTTGAAGGCGATAGCTTTAACCGTTTTCGAGAAAATTGGAAAAATAGTTTTTGAATACCGTTTTTGGTTTGGGTACTTAGAATCATGGGATTCAGTTGAAACATTTTCTGCATGTTCTACTTTTATTAAAACTAATATGTTGAAATTTGTGTTACGTTTGGAGTTAAGGAAGGGTTAGAATAAAATATTTTATTAATAGACATAAAAGTTTTGGTAACTTTGTATACTTTTCTTAATATCTCGAAAAAGGTTGAGAATCTTGGTAAACGGAAGAATACCATTAGAAAGCTTACTGAATGCTCTACAAAAAAGGTTCTGATGAAAGTTTTGATTAGACGATTTCAATCGGAGAAATAAGTGCTTAAAACTTTAAAGTAATTGATTTCGCTTATTCGAACTGTTCTTTTTGTCTGTTTTTATTCATTGTTATTTTTTAACTGCTTATAGTTGGATAATGTATTTGATAATAAATCAGGTTAAGAAAAATAAGAAAAACAAATTAATCTTAGAGATATGGATTTCCAAGATATAGCTTTTCAAATGCCTAGCGAGGTCCTTCCTAGGGCGGGGACCCATCCAGGTAAGATCGATATAAGACCTTTCTTGAAAGTAAAGATAGAATTGTCAACTTTGGTCCTCCTCTGCCTCCCGGCACTTTCATTGCTGACGAAGGCTACCAATGAGTAGCCAAAACATCCTAAATATAGATTTTTTAACAAAAATCGTATTGAGGTTTCTTTAGCCCAATCCCAACCATTACATCTTTACTTATCACCTCGACGGCTAACTATCTAATCTTCATGCTTTCTAGAAATGTGGACCCAAAATAATAACAGCTTCTATTTTAATCATTTTAAATGAGTCTAGAGATAAGAACGGAACCGCGCTAAGATGATGCAGTTCCTGCGAGTCGGACTTTTTTATTCCTTGTTGTTTTAGCGGGGTTCCTCCCTCCCCTATAGGGAAAAACCCCGCGTATAAGGTTGATCTCATGACGCAATCCGGAAGTGCCAATAAGAAAATTTTGCGTTTCAGAACCCCTAGAGAATGTATTTTACAATAAAACAGATTAGGCAAAATAAGAAAAACAATTCATTGTTAGAAATATAGCTTGCCAAGAGAAAGAGTTTCGATGACGTCTTTTGAATATTTTCAATTGCCTTCATGCTGTTGGTTTATTTATTTTATTTTTTAATTGATTTTTTTTCTAGAATTATTACTATAGTAAAAGAACACAGGAATATGTGAAAATTTTTGACATTTTCCAATTCATTGAAACGTATGAAATGAAGTATCGGTAGAAGAGGATTCTAGAGTCTGGCGGACCCGAGCAGGTAATGCCATAAAACCCTTTGAACAAAGGCCGAGGAAAATATTATCTGTTTCTATTCTAAGCTTTTCAAATGACAATAGTAATATGAACAGGAACCGGGGTCTCCCGTGGTCTAATGGCTAGCGCCTTGGATTCATTAGCGGGAGATGGTGGGTTCGATTCCCAACCTCCGGCAGGAATTTTATCATCCCACGGCTCGCTGGTAAAATTACTCGCTGCTCCCTGGATGTCGGCGCTAATGACAGTACTCTCACCGATGCCAGTCAATTAAATAAGTTCATTGTAATGCTGCCCCATGAATATAATCTGAAAAAAACCCATGAAAACTCCATTTACATACCTCCAGTAACAAGCCTTGTGATGCCAAGAAGATGGTCCTTCGGAACCGAGAGAAAGTCACCACCATACGACAACGAGATGTTGGCAAGAACTGAGAGACTCTTTGCCTGTAATGAAGTCGACCTTAGCACAATACAATTGTCTAGCGCTATTTAATTGTCAGTTGCCCTAAAAACCTTTCTGTACCAATGCCAATCCTTAACCACTCATAATGCTTACTAATCCTCCCGTATTCCTTGTATAACCAAGTCATCCTGGCCTTGAACCCAGTGGCCTCGTAAATTTGCTTTTACCAAAATCCAAGGCAACGATTGAGTTCTCCGAAATGAAAAAGGATATTAATGTTAAAAGCCGGACTCCATAATTTCAGCGTGTTTCTACATAATGCCTCCTAATTTGACTATTAACAAACAAATAATAATAAAAAAAAAATAAAAACGTTGGGTTGGGTGTTTAACGGTAGAAAACTGCTAGGAAATACCGTCCTAAGAGTATAGTCAACTCGTGTATAGTGCAGTATTAGGTTGGACTGGGTTTGCGATTTGTGTTGAAGACTTAGTTGCTTTTTGGAGATACAAGAACCAAATATGTACATCCGTACTGAGCCACGTTTATAAGTATTGACGCAGCAATAGACTGGAAGAACTTGGTTGCTAGGGAGCTTCCATTGAAAAGAAGTACTTAGCAACCAGCTGATAAAAACAATGAAGGTACTTGTTTTGTTTTGTTTAAAAAGTTGCCTAACCAACCAGTTCTGTTTAATTTATTTTGTAACATGGTACACATACAGAGACAATAATGACTATTTAGTGAAAATATAAATGTAAATATGTGATGGCTGAGTGTAAATATGTAGACTGTAAATATTTATTTTTAGCGCGGTTCCTCCCTACCTCCATAGGGAGAACCCGCTTATGAGGTTGACTTCACGACGCAATCCGGAAGTGCCGACTAGAAACTTTCTCGTTTCAGACCCCATAGATTACGAAAATATAGGTGGTTCAAATTTGTGTGTGTGTATATATATATATATATATATATATATATATATATATATATATATATATACTAGCTGACCCGGCGAAATTTGTACCGCCTTAAAGTCGATTCTTTAATTTTTTTTTTTTTTTTTTTTTTTACTTATTCTGCTATTCGCAACACCGGGTCAGCTAGTAAGAAAAAAAATAAAAAAGAAAGTTAATAAGTCAAAAAATTTTTAATATAAAACACTTAAAATTCTTTTAATAGTCACTAAAAATCACAATGAAAATTACAATATCAGATTTCTTATTATGATACCTACTTATTATGTTTAATTTTATTTATTCTAAACTAACTGTTACCCGGCGTGCCATGCTACACCTACTTTCTGCATATAGAAAAGCCTATAGAAACCAAATAAGTATTATTAAAATCAAATAACACGAATCTGTAACTGTTTCGAACCCGTGACCTCCCAACTGGGAGTCCTAGACGACTTAGACCTAACCTATAACACCCCCCCCCCTGTATCAAGACATACATGTATGCCAAGTTTGGTAAAAGTCGGTCTAACAGTGTGGATTTTTATTTAAAAAAAAAAAAAAAAAAGCACATACAGACAGCAGCTGGTAGACGTTTTTGACCTGGCCAATGACACTCCCCTGATCAAGACCACCCTGTGTGCCCAGTTTGATCAAAATCTGTCAAACGGTGTGGGTTTGTATAAAGAACAAACATACAGACAGACAGATGGTAGCCGTTTTGACCTAACCTATGGCAATCGCCGTATCAAGACCTACCATTATTCCAAGTTTGGTCAAAATCGGACGAACGGTGTGGATTTGTATAAGGGACAAACATACAGACAGACAGCTGGTAGACGTTTTTGACTTAGCCTACGACACCCTAGATTAAGATCCACGTGTGTACCGAGTTTAGTCAAAATCGGACGAACGGTGTGGATTTGTATAAGGGACAAACATATATACAGATAGCTGGTAGACGTTTTTGACTTAGCCTACGACACTACCCAGATTAAGATCCACATTTGTACCGAGTTTGGTCAAAATCGGTCAAACGGTGTGGATTTGTATAAGGGACAAACATACAAACAGACAACTGGTAGACGTTTTTGACTTAGCCTACGACACTCCTCAGATTAAGATCCACAAGTGTACCGAGTTTAGTCAAAATCGGACGAACGGTGTGGATTTGTATAAGGGACAAACATACAGACAGACAGCTGGTAGACGTTTTTGACTTAGCCTACGACACTCCTCAGATTAAGATCCACATGTGTACCGATTTTAGTCAAAATCGGACGAACGGTGTGGATTTGTATAAGGGACAAACATACAGACAGACAGCTGGTAGATTTTGTTGACCTAGCCTAGGAGATTTCTCGTATCAAGACCTACCATTATTCCAAGTTTGGTCAAAATCGGTCAAACGGTGTGGATTTGTATAAGGAACAAACAAACAGAAAAACAGACAGACACGTGATTTTTATATATAGATTAAGTTTCATTTTTATTGTAGTACTTTATGGTACACGATATTTTTTGTTTGACTACCTGGCGCGTAAACAGAGCAGATGGTTTTCCAACACGGGAACAGGCCAAACATGGTTTTTTTACATTAATACCACAAACACTTAATGACTTCCCCTGGGATTGGTTTATAGGCAAATTGAGTTCATAGGTCCAATAGCAACACAGCTGTAGGCACTGTAATCAATTGACATATCGTAACAGAAAGATATTTGCAGAATACTTTGCTCGATTCAAACTTGCACCATTATTAGTCCAATGTCGCGCTTCACGGGTCTGTCTTAACCGAGTTCTTTCACGTTCATTACGATCTTCACGATCATGGGCAGTATGATTAGATTGATAATTAATTTGATTCTTTGATTTCGGGTTGTTCTGCCTAAATTTGTCCGCCGCCTTATAGGAGGCATATTTAGTAAGTCACAAACACTTTAGTAATTTTATAGAAATTTGTGGCTTTTAGATTTAGTAATATTATAGATGCACAGCAAAGAGATGTTTAAATTTCAAGTGACATTTTACTGCAGACAATTTACATTTTACCAAAGACAATTTATTTTTGAGTAATGTTACCATCGTATAAAATTTGACAAATATTGACATTAATATTTATACAATACTAATGTCACTCAATTGTTTTGCCTTCCCAGAACCCCTCCACTAACACTTAAACTTTATGGTATGGTATTAAAGTTCTAATTGACCTTTAAGTATTATTACGAATCTTTTTTATGGTAATATAGAAAAGTGGGGTCTTTTTTACTTCGGTAACGCAAATATAAATGAATTTAAATTGCACTATTAACATGTGATTCTATTGTCACCTAGTGATTACTTGTTCTTATTTTTTTAAATTTTTTTTTTGCTTATACACAAATAACCTAATACGTTAACTGTTAAAAATATTATAATTGAGAACATATGTTTTTATTGAAAAATGAATTTGCGTTAACGAAGTAAATAATACCCGAAAAATGCCGTTTTTGACTTTTTCAGGTATTTTTTTAAATTTTTCTCTCCATAAGAACCATCCTCGTACTTCAAGGAATATTATAAAAAAAAAGTCCGACTCGCAGGAACTGCAGCATCTTAGCGCGGTTCCGTTCGTGTCCCTAGTGCCATTTGATAAGCTTAGAAAAGAAATAAACTTATTTTTTTTATATATCTTGTGAAAATTGTCAAAATCCTCTCGAACATCTCGAATAAAAGTGATATTAAGGCGTCAGGGACATCGACAGTAGCTAACTTTTACACAGAAGCGGAAATTACAGAATCTGGCTCTCATTCTAAAGCAAAGCTCTATAAATCAATACAAAATATGCCTAATAAAGCCTTTCTAGTGGATACAGAAGCATGGGCGTATATGAGGGGGGGGGGCTGAGGGGGCTGCAGCCCTTCCCGAAATTTTGAATTGATGATAAAAACTTCTCGTAAAACCCTTAAAAATAAATTAAATAAGATCACTTAGTTCATAAAACATATTTTATTTTACGTGTAATAGCGTTTTAGTTGCCTAAAACTATTCCAAGCTCTAAATATTTAGTATTCCATACCCTGGAAATGGTCTCAGCCCCCCCCCGAAATTGTTTTTATATACGCCCATGTACAGAAGGATCAAGAAGAAGTACACAAGATTGAGTAGAATACCCTGCCTAATATAGCCTATATAGAATAATATGCCGAATAAAACCTATCTAGTTAATACACAAGGACAAATAAAAGTCTTGACGAATAACAAGTCAAGAAAAAAAACTTTATTTAACAAAATAAAACAAAGTTTAGTTGCACAACTACAATAGAATAATATACCTAATTAAGTCTATGGAGTAGATACAAATGGACCAAAAACAAGTCTTGTGGAATATTGTTTTTTTTCTAATTAAATACTTTTTATCAATATTTAGTATATAACCTTTGTTGAAAACTATTGATTGCTAATTGATGAATCGGTTTACAACTAAGTAGTCTTTATGAATATTTAGTATATAACCTATGTTTGGATCTGTGTTTTTGGGGTGCTCTCCGCCTAGGCTTTGTATTTGTGTCGGCAGATACCTGGGGTATATTTACAGCTCTTGAGGATTAACTCTTAGCAGGTAAATTTCCTGCGGACCTTCTGCTTCTACCGGCATTGACCCGCCATATTCGCTCATAGTATCTAACCGTTGTGAAGTTTATTTTTTGGATTTATGACTTAATATACATATGTAGACTAAATCATAGCAAGAAGTAATCCTCCGTCGTCGGTTCTTAACTATGTAGACTCGCTAATGTTATCCAATCTTAGATACATCGTATTTAAAATCCACAGCAAAAACACGACATTTCATCAGAATCCCCTGCTGAATAAAACTTATATAGAATAATATGCAAAATAAAGCCTATCTAGTGGATAAAAATAGAGGAAAAAAGCCGTTCGTGGTGGTAGAAAATCTTAAAAGTATTTCGCTCAGAAATCTCCGAAATATTGTCACTAATTTTACGTATCCTGTTTTATAGCCAAATAGATTTATATTCTATAATCAATAAGAAAAACCTACTAACAATAAAAAACTATGGGTAACAGATGAAAATAGGGAATACCAAGAATAATTCTAAAGAACGAAATCAACACCAGTACTGTAATCTAGATATTTATACGGCATCTTCGAATTCTAACAAACAAAATATTGATTCTAATTATACGTATCCTTTTTTATTGACAAATACATTTGACTACTATAAGCAATTAAAAACACTAGGGAATATGCCAAAGAACTCGGAATAGGAGCCTCGACAGTTTCAAGACATTTGAAGGAAATCGACAAATCCAAAACTGACATTTAATACGGTACAGCCTGATATATTTTTAACAATGAATTGCTGAATTTCGCCCCAAACGCCATCTTCCAGTGGGCGGATTTTGCTGGTTAACGAACTTGACCTTTCAAATTGGACGACAGATTTTTGTACCAAATTTCATCAAAATCGGACCATCAGGGAAGCCAGAAATGAGCGAACAGACAAATTTATATATATATATATATATATATATATATATATGTATATATATATATACATATATATACAAATTTGAACCACCGTTATTTTCGGTCTCTAGGGGTTCTGAAACGCGAAATTTTCTTGTCGGCACTTCCGGATTGTTTCATTGTATCAACCTTATAAGCGGGGTTCCTCCCTATGGGGGAGGGAGGAACCGCGCTAAAAGAATTGGCGAAATCGGTTCAGTTGTTCTCGATATTTGCGCTTACCAACACATTTAGCGATTCATTTTTATATAATAGGTATATGATTGTCTGTTCGCGCTCTACCAAGCTCAAAAAATGGTCTGATTTTGATGAAATTTGGTACAAAAATCTGTCGTCTAATTTTAAAGGTCAAGTTCGTTAACCAGCAGAATCCGCCCACTGGAAGATGGCTTTTGGTGCGAAATTTGAGCAAAAAAATCGCAACTATTACGTTTTTGAGTTCATAGGCTTGCAGGTACTTGTTTTGTAGGTTTCTTAACATAGGAAAAATAATGAAACCATTTTTAAGGCGATATATGTAACCGTTTTTGAGAAAAGTGGAACAAATGTTTTTGTAAGTCATTATTTTTTTGTGGGTACTTAGAATCGCGGGATTTAATTGAAATATTTCTTGGATATTCATCTCAACTAATATGTTTAAATTTTGGTTATATTTGGAGTTAAGGAAGTATCCGAAACATTTTTTATTATTAATAGACATGAAAAGTTTTCGGATCTTCGTACATTTTTCGTAATTTTCTGGAAAACGGTTGGGAAATCGTGGTAAGTGGAAAGTGATCATTCGAACGCTTGCTAAATTCTCTACAAAAAAGGTTCTGAAACAATATTCGGTGGGGCAATGTCAATCAGAGATATAAGCGCTTAAAACGTGTTTGTTTTGTTCGTTTGAACCGGTTTTTGTGTTTGTTTAACTCATTTTTTAATTGGTTGTTTTTGTTTTAAATTGCATTTATCAGTAAAATTAGTATTTTAGTCAAATAAACCAAGAAACTCTGAAAGGTATTGGTAATAAGTTTGGAGTGGCTGTGGTAATCATGATGGCTGTGGCTAATATCATGATGGCGTATTCATAGGTTTGTTTTGAATTCTCCTGTCAATATAACCTTCCTTATAGCCTACAACTGAAGATATCGTTATTTCTTATTTTATAGAAATATTTAACCCACGAGAGAATGGAACTTTATTTGCCATGAAGCACATATTTACAGTTGATTATAACAGATAAACGAATTTGTTAGTAAAACAAAAAAACTTAAAATGACAACGAATTTTCGGTTGTTTGAAATAGAGCCTTCTGAGCAGTAATCGTAGGGCGAGTACGTTTTCAGTGCATAATTGTATTGGCTTATTCAGCCTTCCTCAAGAATGAGGATAAGAATTATCCACTTCTGTGTAAGTAAGCTACTGTCCAGGAGTTTCCTGTGATTTGTGATGCTAATCTATTACATTTCTTCGAGATTCACGGAACCGCGCTAAGATGACGCAGTTCCTGCGAGCCGGAGGTTTTTGAATGCAATTGATTTATATGGCTGAAATATTTCGTTAAATACAAGTGATTTATTTTAACAATCTTTTCTAATAAACTTGACTAAGTTCATTAAACTTGACTAAGTTCATTAAACGTTTTCTTACTTTGAATGAAAATTATTTATTTCAGTGATATTGCTTACTGAATTTAAATAATCTGAGTTTGTTGTTCCATGAACAGAATTATTTTAAATGTATAAAAATAATGAATGAAGAATGAAAAATAATTAAGTATTTATTAAATTTAAAAAAATTAGTCAATGAATACCTGAATAAATTTGTATTCTTTATAATTTGTTGAATAATGAGCCAACCCTGTTATTCATAGAATAAAAAATAAATCAATGAATGAATAACTTATACAATGAATAAATTCTTATTCAATAAAAAATTATTTTAATGATTATTGAATAAATCATTTATTCTGTAATGACCAACTCTGATATATACATACGTATACATATATATATACATGCTTACATGACAGTTTTTTTTTTTCTGCCCGAAGGCTAATTAAATATTGACATTTCTCTTCAGCAGTCTCGGATTGTGTCATCGATCCAATGTCATAAACGCATTGCAATCCTATAGGGAGGTGGGAAAATGTTATGGAAGTAAATGTTGATTAATACTTTCTGTCTTCATGGCCTCTGAAAATATTGTTCCCTTCGCAAAGGATTAAAAAAAAAATCATTATTTATTCAGGCCATGGAGCACAATTTCCCCAACAACGAAATATTGCATTCAGCTGCAGCGGAAATGAATTAATGCTTGTAAAACCCTGGGAGGCCTGTTCCAAATGCTGCCCTCGCCTTTATATTTATTGCACATGCAATTCTGTCTCCACAAATCCATTCGTAATAAATGATAAATATGATCATATATATTATTCAGCATTATGTAAACTGGCATGTTGCCATCATTAGGGGCGGTATTACATTGTGGCCTATGATCCGGTTGCAAAAAACACTAGGTTCATCGAGTGTATGGGCAAAATCTATTTTTTTTTTTTTTTTTTTTTTTTTTTTTTTTTTTTTTTTTAAATTATGAATAGCTACCTAAATTATGAATACACTTTTGTGAGTTTCCCTATCGAAATGTAGCAGCAAAATGAAATCTAATTAATTTATTTTTCTTAACACGTTCATGATGTACATTCGACTGTTATATGGAGGGCTCAGGGCCAAAATTGGCGACAGAAATTATTTTAATTTGTGCAATTAAAATCATTTCTGTCACCAACACTAATTGTATTCAGCTTTCTTGGTTAGTCGCCTTTGGAACTGAGTCCTTCATATATTAAATTAAATTAAATAATATTTTTTTTTTACATGATAGAATCCGTCTGCCAATGTAAAAGTGTTATATAGATTGGAGATAAAGTGCATTTTTACTTTGACGTTATTGGAATTCTCTTATTATGTGCTATAGATAGCCCAGTTATTGGAATTATCTTATTATGTGCTATAGATAGCCCAGTTATTGGAATTCTCTTATTATGTGCTATAGATAGCCCAGTTATTGGAATTCTCTTATTATGTGCTATAGATAGCCCAGTTATTGGAATTCTCTTATTATGTGCTATAGATAGCCCAGTTATTGGAATTCTCTTATTATGTGCTATAGATAGCCCAGTTTTGACTGATTTGTGTCAAATTCTAAGTCTCTAATTCTTCTTTGTGCAGGGATTGTTGAAGGTCATTCAATTATGACCCAATTTTTCGTATTTTATGTTTTTTTTTTAATTGTACTCAAGTCAGTCTAGTCATTTTGTATTTTTTTAGGAATTGATATTTAGTTCACCTTGTATTAAATATTGTAAACGACGAAAAGCTAAAAATATTTATTTAATTTTAACGGTTCTTCGTAAATAATGATTTTTGACAGGTTATTTATAGAACTCCTAGATCGATTTATTTCGTTACTTAAAAAAAAAAAAAAAATTAACTACCCAAAACGGTAACCATACCCATCATCTCAGGAAGAATTCTTTAAGCATTCGATGTGTTTAATGCAGGAATTCAAACAGTTATTTTTTTATCAAAAAAATTAAAATTCAACGATTAAACATCAAATGACCCTTTGCTCATGCTTATAGACTTATCGAATAAGGCGGAAGGTCGATAAAACTACGCCACACACCTTCACACTTTTTATTAGACTTCCCTCCATGTTTCGCACCATTTTGGCGCATTTTAAGGGGCATATACTTAAAACATAACTTCAGCCTCAACTTGAGGAGGAGAATCTTCCACTAGCAGGGCCTCGTCTAGACAGTGTAGACGAGGCCATGCTCAAATTGAGGCTAAAGTTATGCTTTCAGTGTATGTCCCTGAAGAGGCGCCAAAATGGTGAGAAACATGTAGGGAAATAATATCATAACTTTAGCCTCAATTTGAGCATGGCCTCGTCTACACTGTCTAGACGACGCCCTGCTAGTGGAAGATTCTCCTCCTCAAGTTGAGGCTGAAGTTATGTTTTAAGTATATGCCCCTTAAAATGCGCCAAAATGGTGCGAAACATGGAGGGAAGTCTAATAAAAAGTGTGAAGGTGTGTGGCGTAGTTTTATTGAAGTTCCGCCATATTCGATAAGTCTATAAAATGCAACTGTTTTAACCCAACTTAAATAGAACTTTCACTTTTTAAAAATGTATTTATTTACGCACACTTTATATATATAACGTGTGCGTAAATAAATACATTTTTAAAAAGTGAAAGTTCTATTTAAGTTGGGTTAAAACAGTTGCATTTTATAGACATCGAATATGGCGGAAGGTCAATAAAACTACGCCACACACCTTCACACTCAAGGAATTTTCATAGCAACAACAATTATAAATCTAACCAATAATTTTGCTAATTGTATAATTCCTGGTGTATATAATAACTTACAAACAAATCAAACAGAACGGCAGCATCCGCCCATAGGCGGGGCAACCCGGAAATGTTTTTAAGAGCCCACTTACGCAGTATTTGTGACAAAATACGAACTTTTTAATTTTCTTTTTATTATTCAAAAGCTCCGTTATCTAAGCGTTCAACATGCATGCGAGTGATCAGATAACTTTCTTGTTTTTTTTTTTTTTTTTTTTTTTTTTTTTTTTTGTTTTTTTTTTACGGCGCATCTACATCTAGGTCATTAGCGCCGATACTTTCTTGTTATTCTATGTCATTATATACTGTTTTTATTTTGTTGCTTTGATATTTTATTTCTGGAAAATGAGTGATTTGTTGTTTTTTTACAACACTAACTAAATATTTTATAGAAAACAAGTAAAGATCAACAGTGTTTTTAATTTGCCCTCCTTATGATATATGGCAATCTAATTTACTAGCTCAGCCTCAGATTTTACATTTCATCAACTTTTTACGTTTTACAGCTTACGTCAACAACACAAGGTCCTAAAAAAAATATAGTGTAGGATGAGTTACATTTTAAACGTACTGAGTTAAAAAAAATAGAAGCTAATAGTATATGTTTTTCGATGTCATATTTTAATTTTTCAGAAGTTTACTGCTTGAATGCATGTTACAAATTTAGATGGTAAAAAATAACCATCATACTGTGTTATATTTAGAGTGGATTAATTAAATATAACTCCGGGTTAAGATGAGAAGGAAATGTAGATTTTTAGAGGCGAATAAGCTATTAAAAAGAAGTTTGTTTAATTAGCAGCACTTTATAATTAAAAATGATTTTTGGGTTGCCAACCTTTTATATCCTCGATAGAGGTGATGTCTTTACTTCTTTCGCATTATCAGGCTGTACCGTATGAAATGTCAGTTTTTGACTTGCCGATTTCCTTCAAATGTCTTGAAACTGTCGTGGCTCCTACTCCTAGTTCTTAAGGCATATTCCCTAGTGCTTTTTGAGGGACAAGCTTCAACCCTTTCTTTCAGATGGTCATTGTGAAGCTTTGTTTCTGGCCTTCCTCGCTCCCTGTTGTCAAGGTCAAAATTTCCACTTCGAAACCTGGAAAACCACCGGTAAACAGTTCGTTCTTTCACCGTTCCCTCCCCGAACGTCGTGTTAATGTTCATACACGCCTCAGCAGCGCTATGACCGAGCTTAAATTCATAACGAAAAATAATACGGATTTCCGTTGAAGCCATAATTTAAGTTTTATTTTTTTCTCAGAGGATCGTTCTCACAACACAGCACGCAAGTTACTGATTAAATAATAGGAATAAAATAGCTTTAATTCTATATGAATAACAATGATGTTTAAATCGCAAAATAAACAAAACTGACATTTCATACGGTACAGCCTGATAAAAAGCCATTACTCCTAATGGAATTCAAACCCAAAATCGGAGTGTTTGGCTAATCTCAGCGATCTGACCTTATGCATTCAGTTTATTGGAATTAATGATATTCACCCACGTGTCTACTATAGCGTGCAGAACGAGTTAATAGTAATAACGGCCAGTTGGATTTTCTGGCAGCAACTTTCATATTGATTTAATTTGGGAGAGAAGTGGTTTTAAACATCGGTTGATTATCATCATGAGGTTTTAATAAGGATCAGGCATTGTTGGTAGAAACACCCAATCCTACTCCTTTGCACGACTATCTCCTTATTCAGTCATCTACTATATGGTATATTTGTCAAATACCACTCACTCAGGTTACTAGTACCACTCACTGTCTATCATCGCCCAGCCCAAACCACTCGACATAAAAATTTGATATTTTGCATGGACATTCTCTTCAGGACGTAAACATTCGCTTAGAAAGGTATTTTTTGATATTCAAGTTTTTAAGTATTTTTGGAGGGATTTGAATTATTAGTTTTAAAGAGAGCATGCTCCCCTAGGCAGCAGGCGTTGCTACTGTATCTATTTCATAGTATTATTTTTAATTGCGGTTAATTTCAACTATGATGGCAGTCCTTCAATTACTAAAAATAAACTGTCCCTTATATAGTTTACGTTATGAGGAACAAAATTACCATTTTAATTTTAACCTCACTTGTTCCTGGTGATGGTCCATTCGAGGTAATAGTATCCCGAATAATCTGCATCCCCTGTCACAACACTTCTTGCAAATGCTCGCAAATATAATGGGTGTTTCCAAATGACATCTGAGAAACATAAATTTTTAAATTTTATCGTACATTTATTATTGACAACGACTTTTAACCTGTACTAGTATAACACCTTCTACTGGTAACCTATAGATAACGGGTTATCTGTTTGTTGACACTGGTCTGAAGCGCCCCAGTGTCAAGAAACATTGTACTTTGATTACTAATCAATTGATGAAAAACACATAGTATGACGGGAACCATGCTATAATAATCTGAAAAATATTATATAGCAAGGTTAATTTTTATGATACATTATCTAACGAAATAAAAATACGACTTATCTGCCGTGACGAAGTACGGGCATTCAGCAAGTTCTGCATAAATACAGGATAGTGATTCATGAGGTAACGCAGAATCACTCTTCCAAGTCGGCCGAGCCCAACAACACATACACTGATTCCAAAAATGTGAACACTAGCGGAATCAGCCTAGTTAAGACAACTTGGTCTCTTCTTTTTAAAGAAAACTGGTTATCGTGCCAGGTGTTCATAGACAACTTTTTATATGTAAAATATATAAAATTTGAAGAAAAAAAAATATAGACGAATGATGTAGACTGACAATTTTAACGTACACAAAGAAAGTAAATTTACATATTCGGGACTCCTCAGATTAAATTATAAAAAAGTCAATTGGTATTCACGATAAAAATAAAAGTGTAAAATTTTTATACTTACTAATGATATAAAAGATAACATAAAGATCCTATAAAGATTCCTTACCTGGTTGATTCTCAACATCTATCACAGTCATTCTGTGACTTATCAGAAGAAACCGATCTGATTCAACCTAAAAAAAAAAAAATGTAAAATCAAAACTTTTCTGTATTTGATATATATATATATATATATATATATATATATATATATATATATATTTATGTGTGTTAAGTATGAAAAATATTACCTATAGGAAAGGACTGTAATTTTAGGTTGCTTGCAACGAAAATATCAACAACAAAACCTAGTGAGAGATATATATTGTGATAATAAGAAAAATCGGTTCATTACTCGTGGGTGTAATCAGCACTCAAATTGTTTTTTTTTTTTTTTTTGTTTTTTTTTATGAAAAAAAGGACTATTTTAAATTGAATACTTCCTGTTTTTGAAGCTTCTCTAGATGCAGAAAGTAGTTGTAGCGTAGCACGCCGCGTAACAGCTAGTATATATATATATATATATATATATATATATATATATATATATATATATATATATATGCATGCTGGTTAAGATTAATTTTAGTAATTTCGAGCCTCTGTTGTGTACTCTCAATAAATAAATAGTAATTTCTGTTGAAGAAGAAGGCGCAGCAATGTGAAATGGGTTTTGTGTATATATCTATATTTTTTAATATATTATTTTGGTGACATTGGCGACAAACTAATTTCATGTTACGTCAAAAAAAACACAACAAAAAATGGTAAATAAATAAATAAATTAGGAACTTGAAGCTTAGCAAAAATGTGAAAAAGAAGAAAGTAAGAAAAAAATAATAATAAAAAAAAGTGAAGTAATAATTAGATTAAAAGATGAAATTTCGAAATATTCGTTGTGAATGTCCAATGAATTATTTAAAGCTTGGTGTATAACTGTGAAATATTTGAGTAGTGTATGGATGTGTCGGTTACCTTCTGCCAGCAAGTTGTGAAAGTCGTGGGGCATATTTAAGTTGTCTGCAGTTTGTAAGCATATGTTTAACTGTTAGAGTCTCATTGTAATATTTACAAGTTGGTCTGTCCTTTCTTTCTAGTCAGTACGAATGGGTAAGTAGAGTGTGTCCTATTCGAAGCCTGGTTAAAATAACATCATATCTTCGTGAGAAATGTTCATTTGACCAGCGTTTCATAGTATCTTAATTTCTCACATATTTTTTTCTGCTTTAAACCACTCACATTCCCATTCGTACTGAATGTGAGTCAGCAATGTTTTGTATAAGTCCGATGAAGTCACAGTATGTAAGTCAAGGGTTGGTCGTTTAGTGGCTAGTTTTGCTTGCCATTTTTTTTTTTAATACATATAATATAAAGTAGGTGTAGCATGGCACGCCGGGTAACAGCTAGTAATTTTATAAACATCGAAAGCGCCAATTTCGTAAGTAATATGCCTTCTATACGTTGAACGTGATGTGAAATTTGCTTACTATAATAACACATTATTATATGTCTTGATTTATCCGACTAGTGTTCATAGTTTTAATAAGAGTTTCTCATGACACGGAACGTGCGTATTACAGTTTAAATGGTACCCCTGGAGAAATAGAATTTTAGATTCAATCTTATAATTTGCGCGCTCAAATGGATATTCTGGTTTCATAATGTATCTTACAATCATTTGGCAAACCCTGTTACCCTTTTAGCACTTTCCGAAGTAGCACCGAAGGAAAGTAGCTATTGAGGTTGGACTCATGACGGAATTTTTGAAAAATGTCTTCAAATCTTTATCGATCCTACCTAGTAGACACCGAAAATGACCCCCGTTAAAATTTATATATATATATATATATATATATATATATATATATATATATATATATATATATATACAGATATATATGTGTCTGTTAACACGAGAGCGGCCAGAGTTTTTGTTTTTTCTTCACGAAACTTGGTATATAGCGTTCAATTAGCAAACGATTGAACGAGTTCGTTAACCACCAAAATCGGTCCACCGAGAGGGGGGGTTTACCCCGAACCCAAAACACTAATTTGACCATGCCATCCGTAGTTTTTGTTATATTTCAACGAAACTCGGTATTCGTTATGTTGATCTAAAGAGAGAAATACGTTGTAAAAGTAAACTGAATCGGTTCATTAGGAGGGGGGGTTTACTCCTGACCCACATTACCAATTTGCCACTACCTGTCGTAATTTTTGTTACATTTCAACGGAACTCGGTATTCGTGGTGGTAATCAACAGAGAAAAAGTCCGTCACGCAGGAGCTGCATAACTAAGCACTTTCCTCAGAATTTGGGTAGTGTAGACTGGTTTCCAGAACAATTTGCTTAAAATATCCTACATAAATAAAATAAAAACGTGAATAGTTCTCATTTTGTAATGAGTAACTGATCAATTATTGTTAAGGGAATAACATATGATATATTTGTATAACCTACAAATAGATCATATGTTTAAATGTTTATGTTAAAATAAATCAGTCTTGTTCTTGGTTTCAACAAGTGTACTTAATGTTAGATTTAAGGAGTTAAGTTATGCCTCCAAAGAGACGTAAGTCTACGGAGCCGTCTAAAAGTGGATGTCCTAACATGGTGTCAGGTCAAGAAGAACCTATGTTACTAGACGGGAGGATGAAGCCACCAGAGGAATTGAACATCAGGGACCCGAACTGGCGGACTTGGTACCGAAGGTGGGAGCGCTTCAGAATCGGTACGGGACTGGATCGCATGACGGAGAAATTCCAGGTAAATCAATTAATTTATTACCTGGGTGAAGAGGCTGAGAACCTTTTCGATCGCTTCAATCTTAACAGAATTGAGAGCGAATCTTATGATGTTGTGATTGAAAAGTTCAATAACTATTTCGAGGGGAAAACTAACCTCATTTACGAGAGGAGTCGATTTTTTAGGAGACGGCAAGAGGAAGGAGAGCCGGTCGATAAATTTCTTTCAGAGGTTCATGCTCTAGCGAGGAAGTGTGAGTTTGCTGCACTGAGAGATGAATTAATCATGCACCGAATCATAGATGGGATGAGTGATGTCAGCCTGTCGGAGAATTTTCAGCGGAGGACTGAGCTGTCACTAGAGCAGGTAGAGGGAGAGGTTAGAACCGCGGAGAAGATCCGAGCCCAGGTTAAGGAGGTCCGGGGCGAAAGGTTAGACAGTTCTAAGGATGTTGAGGCTGTAGTCAGAAAGAATAAACCTAAATCTCGGTGTAATCAGTGTGGTCTGTCAGAACACAAATACGATAAGAGAGGGTGTCCTGCGAACGGATCAATCTGCTTTAAATGCAATAGGGTAGGCCATTTTGCGAGGATGTGTCGGGTAGTTACGGAAGCAGGCCGACGAGTTCAAACAGTTGATAGGAATGAATCGGAATCTGATAGTGATCTAGGCTTGGTACAAGATATTGTTGGGGCCGTGGAAGGAACTGATTATTTTAAGGTTACTTTAAAAGTAGGTATGTCTTCTATGGTATTTAAAATTGACACGGGCGCAGACGTTACCTTAATCTCCGAAGCGTCGTTTCATGCTTTGAAAGGGGAGTATGCGCTGCGCCGGACAACTAAGAAGTTATGTGGCCCTGGGGGACACCCAATTCCGTTAATAGGAACATTTACAGCCCAGATCTCCTATAAAGAAAAGACGGTAACACAGGAGATTTATGTATCAGAGAAGGACTTGTTCCCGTTGCTAGGCCGACCCGCGATTATAGCATTAAATTTAATAGAAGTAATCGGGGAACTACACCAGGATCAGTCGATGCTTAAGAGGTACCCGAAGTTATTCGAAGGTTTGGGTTGTATAAGAGCTAAGCCGTACAATATAGTATTAATGGAAGGGGCGGAACCAAAAACAGTTAAGGTTCCTAGGCGGATTCCAGCTAATTTGAAAGAAAGTGTGAGGAAGGAGCTGGAGAAACTCGAGAAAGAGGGTATAATTAGTAGGATCGATGGGCCGACAGATTGGGTTGCGAATATGGTCGTTGTTCCTAAATCAAAGCCAGGCGAGGTTAGAATATGCGTGGACTACTACCACCTGAATCAGGCCATAAAAAGGGAAAGGTTACTGATGCCATCGGTGGATGAGTTGTTGGCACAGGTGAATGGGGCGGCATATTTTTCAAAATTGGATTGTCGGAGTGGTTATTTTCAGTTACGATTAACTGAAGAATCGAAAAAGTTGACCACATTCATTACTCCATTTGGTCGGTTTTATTTCAACAGGCTTCCAATGGGAATCTCTAGTGCTCCGGAGGTTTTTCATAAGAGAACCTCGAGCATGATGCAAGGCATTCCGGGAGTGTTAGTCCTCTTAGACGATTTCTTAGTATATGGTAGGACTAAAGCAGAGCACGATGAGAGACTTCATCGTGTACTGGCGAGGCTGTCGGAAAATGGGGTTACCTTAAACAGCCAGAAATGTGTTTTTGGTACAACAGAGGTGAAATTCTTAGGTCATAAGGTTAATCGGTCTGGGATCGCAGTAGACCCGGAAAAGGTTGCAGCAATAATCAAAATGGAGCCACCGAAGGGAGTTCCAGGGGTTAGGAGATTTCTTGGGATGTGCAATTATTATATAAAGTTTCTTCCTCAGCTTTCAGAGATCACGAGTCCACTGAGAGAGCTGACGAAGAAAGAAAGATGTTGGGTATGGGACAAGGCACAGGAAAGTAGTTTTAGGAAGGTAAAGGAACTGTTGACGTCCGCACCGGTGTTAACTTTCTTCGACCTAAACAAACCGAAAAGGGTTGCTGCTGACGCGAGTCAAATAGGTCTTGGGGCTGTGCTAGAACAACAGGAAGACAACGTCTGGAAACCGGTGTTTTATGCATCGCGGAGTCTGACACAGACGGAAAGTAGATACTCGAACATAGAACGAGAAGGGTTAGGTATAGTCTGGGCGTGCGAGAGGTTTCAGGAGTACCTTATAGGTGGGAAGTTTACTATCCTTACTGACCACAAGCCACTTGTTACAATTTTCGGAAGAAAACCTTTGGAAGATATAACACCTAGGCTACAAAGGTTTAAAATGAGAATGGCAAGGTTTATTTACGAGATAGAGTTTGTAGCGGGCAAAGACTTTTTTACACCCGATACTCTCTCCCGAAACCCTCTCAGTGACAATTCTGTTGACAGCTCGGATGAGGTGGAAGCGTTTGTAAATCAGGTATTCCACCCGAAGGTTAAAGACCTGCTAGTTGAAAAGTTAAGGAAAGGTCAGAAGGAAGATGACGTTATTCCGATGATCCAGGAGTTCTTAATCAATGGTTGGCCACATAAGATATGTGAAAAATTTCGACCCTATGTTCGATTCAAGGAACAATTGTACGAAAGTGGAGGTTTACTATTGTACAAAGGAAGAATTGTTGTGCCAGCAGACTCCAGAAAGGAAATTCTGGAGAAAATTCATGAGGGGCATGCCGGGGAACGTAAGAGTCTCGAGTTGGCTAGGAATTCGGTTTGGTGGCCTGGAATTACCCACGAAGTCAAAGATAAAGTTGCTGGATGTCCGCAATGTGTAAAGAGCCGGTATCAAGCACCAGAACCGTTGATGCCATCAAAGACCCCGGCTAGGCCATGGCAAGTCCTTGCAGCAGACTACTTTAAAGTTGATGGTTCTTGGTATATTGTAATTGGAGACTACTTCTCAAAATACTTAGACATCGGCAAACTGACCTCCCTGACAACAAGGAACACGGTAGCATATATGAGAAACCTTTTTGCATATTTTGGAGTGCCATTGGAGATGCGGTGTGACAACGGGACAAATCTCACAAGCTACGAGATGAAGGAGTTTGCGAAAGAAATGGGATTCCAGATCGTCCCTTCAAGCCCGAAATACCCTCAATCTAATGGATTTGCGGAGGCTCTTGTGAAGATTGGCAAGCGTATTGTAGCCAGTGGAGACATGGCTCTTGGACTACTGGCCTACAGAACAACCCCCTTAGATACTGGGTCGACGCCAGCAGAGCTCCTCATGGGCAGGCGAATCAGGAACCGATTACCGACATTGGACTACCGTCTCAAACCCGGGTGGCCAGATCTTCAAAGAGCCCGGGAGGGAGAAGAAATGAGGAAGGCAAAAATGAAGAACATATTTGACCAGAGGCACAGAGTCAGAAACCTACAGGCATTGGAGAAAGGTGATTACGTTTGGATCCAGGACAGGAAGGAGTTTGGAAGAGTTCTGAAGAAGTGTGAAGATGCACCCCGACGTTATCTAGTCAAGCTGGACACTGGTGGCCAACTGGTCAGGAACCGAAGGGCGCTGGTCATGACAAGAGACAAGGGGACTTTGGAGGGGAGATGTTAAGGGAATAACATATGATATATTTGTATAACCTACAAATAGATCATATGTTTAAATGTTTATGTTAAAATAAATCAGTCTTGTTCTTGGTTTCAACAAGTGTACTTAATGTTAGATTTAAGGAGTTAAGTTATGCCTCCAAAGAGACGTAAGTCTACGGAGCCGTCTAAAAGTGGATGTCCTAACAATTATTAATTTGCATCCAGAGTTATGTTTACACATGGTACCATATATATGCATATATATATATATATACATATATATATATATATATATACATATATATATATATATATATATATATATATATATATATATATATATATGTGTGTGTCTGTTAACACGATAGCGGCCAGAGTTTTTGTTTTTTCGTCACGAAACTTGGTATATAGCATTCAATTAGCAAACGATTGAACGAGTTCGTTAACCACCAAAGTCGGTCCACCGGAAGGGGGGGTTTACCCCGAACCCAAAAAACTAATTTGACTATGTCAGCCGTAATATTTGTTATATTTCAACGAAACTTGGTATTCGTAGTGGTAATATAGAGAGAAAAGTGAGATATAAAAATGAACTAAATCGGTTCATTAGAAGGGGGGGGTTTACTCCTGACCCACAATACCAATTCGCCACTACCAGCCGTGATTTTTGGTATATTTTGATGAAACTCGGTATTCGTAGTGGTAATCCACAGGTAAATAACTGTTGTAAAAATAAACTAAATCGGTTCATTAGGAGGGGGGGTTTACTCCGGACCCACAATACCAATTCGCCACTACCAGCCGTGATTTTTGGTATATTTCGACGAAACTCGGTATTCGTAGTGGTAATATACAGGTAAATATGTGTTGTAAAAATAAACTAAATCGGTTCATTAGAAGGGGAGGGGTTTACTCCGGACCCAAATTCCTAATATACACATACCGGTCGTAATTTCTGCTGTATTGTAAAGAAACGCGGTATACGTCGTGGGTAACTCATGAGAAAGAAGTGTTGTAAAAATGAGCTGAATCGGTCAATCGGAAAGCGGGGGTTCCCATGTGTAAACATAACTCTGGAAGCAAATTATTAATTGATCAGTTACTCATTACAAATTTAAAAGAGAACTATTCATGTTTTTATTTTATTTATGTAGGATATTTTAAGCAAATTGTTCTGGAAAGCAGTCTACACTACCCAAATTCTGAGGAAAGTGCTTAGTTATGCAGCTCCTGCGTGACGGACTTTTCTTCTTGGCCATTGCTAAAGGTAAAAATGCAAATCTATATAACGAAATTAAAAATGTCTTAGAGCTTAGATACAGCCATGATGGAAAATCAATCACTAAAAACGATCTTTTTAACAAGCTTTAGGAGATAAAAACATTCATAAAAAAAATGTAATTCCAGCTATAGAAGCTGCCGGAGAGAAGTAGTAAGAAGAAGTAGTAAGAATTCGAATAGGACATACACTACTCACCCACTCTCACTTCAAGACAAAACAAGACATACCACTATGTACAGAATGGAATAAGACATTAACTGTAAAATACTTACTAACAGACTGCAGGAAACGAGAAAACATCAACAGACCAAACGACGATAGTAGCCCACACAAATCCAGTATTTTAGGCTTGGTGAAATATAGAAAAAACAAAATATTTTCTTGTATGCTCAAATTAAAAATAAAGGACCCCGCCCTTTCCTAATGGAAAATGGCTTTCGGTCAAATTGAACGAAACTATGCTCGTTGGATAGAGAATGTCTTTCTGAACAAAAGTCTCCATGGGCACAAAACCCAAAAGTTGAAACTTTTGGTACTTTTGGGTATCCGAAGTTTTCCATTTTTAATTTTTGCAAAATCTCGAGATCTCTGGTTGGAAGGTTTCCTAAGCCATTTGGCCAGTAAAAAAATACCTATCAATTATTTTATGAAGACCTTTCGAACGACACCACATTTGACACTCCCACTCCCCCCCCCCACGGGGGTGGGGGGAAAGCTTCTTTTTGCAATTACCGTCTATGCATTTTCATTTGAAGATCTTTTCGACGGCAATACATTGAAACCTTGTCTCACATCCTTACCCCACACGCACCCCAAACCCCAACCCCACCCCACCCCACCCCCAGCTCGTATGTTTCAAAAAAAGGCCATTTTTCACAAAAAAAAGTGTTCTGTTAGCAGACTTTAACATTAGTGGCCCTGGAAAGGGCCGCTTTTTGTCTCTTAGACTACTGTCAACTGTTTTGACTTTTCGTTTGCTATCGATCAGCTGCATCTAACGTATGATTCAGCAAGTAAGAAGTCGCATATTTGATGTTTTCATGATAACGAGCATATCCCAAGGGGTTGGGGGTGGGGTAAGGGTGTGAGACAAGGTTTCAGTGTATTGCCTTCGAAAAGATCTTCAAATAAAAATGGATAGACGATAATTGCAAAAAAAAAGCTTCTACCCCACCCCCGTGGGTTGGGGGTGGGGTAGGAGTGTCAAATGTGGTGTCGTTCGAAAGGTCTTCAAAAAATAATTGATAGGTATTTTTTTACTGGTCAAATGGCTTGGGAAACCTTCCAACCAGAGATCTCGAGATTTTGCAAAAATTAAAAATGGAAAACTTTTCCAAAAGTACCAACTTTCGGGTTTTGTGCCCATGGAGACTTTTGTTCAGAAAGACATTCTCCGTCCAACGAGCATAGTTTCGTTCAATTTGACCGAAAGCCATTTTCCATTAGGAAAGGGCGGGGTCCTTTATATTTTGTAGTGACCCAATCTTCTTCAATCCAATATTTTTCAAGCAGAAGGTCAATAAAGGAAAATTAACAAAGTTAATTCATGTTATTTGTTCTTGCTCTACATGTTTCACACCACAGGTGCCTCTTCAGGAGCCAAAAAACTCGATAAACTAAAACTTGCAGGCTAATTGTATTAGTAACCTTCCCGTACAATGGTCACGTCCAATATGAGGTTACTATGACCTACTTATAGCGACAATCAGCTGTGTAAAATCGTTAGATTCCGAAAATCGAAAAATAAAGGAAAACATTCACATCATAAAAACAGGAAAAAACTGAAGTCCAATATTTAAATAGAACATGTTTTAATTTGCTAAACAAAATTAAATTAACTTTTATCTAATGACAAAATCTAAAAAAAAAATATTTTATTATAATGGACTGATCTTTTTCTGGATGATCGGTTTTTTTTTTTTTTTTTTTTTTTTTTTTTTTTTTTTTTTTTTTTTTTTTTAAAGGCACTGCAACCACTGGGGTCATTGGTGCCTTGGAAGTATCCTGATCAGGGAGAAAGACCCCGGGGGGGAGGGAGGCGCAGCAAGGAGAGAGACAGACGCCCAGAAGGGAGAGGGGACAGCCCGAGCCGAGGCAAGAGAGGGGGCCGGCGTTATCTGGACCTCTATGACAATACAGCGGTAATCCGCAATCTAGATAAGATAGCCAAGCTCCTGTCGGAGATCTGCATGTAAGTGCCACCATCCAGATCTCCAGAGCTAGCAGGACCCAGCGGGTCTAGGGTCCAGGATAAGTCAGCCCTACTCCCCACCAACAGCCCGACGTCCACCCCCCACCCCCTCCCAGACACCCGCCAATCCCCCCGCCGCGCCACCACCCACCCCCAAGCCCCCCCAGACCAAGGGAGGTGTTAATGGTAGAATTTAGAAATGTTATTCAATAATAAATATTGCTATTAGTAATTATTGTAAAATTGCAATTAGTTTTAGAGAGAATCCCTAGAGATCTCTGGGTAGGTCGTAATACTTCAAAAAACCTTAGAAATATCAAGACAAGAAATTACTTCTTAATTGTTCTAAATAAGTTTCTTTGTAATACGTCATAATTAAATTACAGATATTATGGACAAAGTAAATATGTTCTATATTTTCTATGTTGGAACAATACATTATACTAAAGAAAGATGATTAATTTTAGACAGATTAAATTTTATTAGCCAAGGACGTATCATTTAGGAAGGTAAATATTTTATCTATGTACTCAGAACCTTTACCAAATATTTCTCGCATGTCCGTGGGAAAACCGAGCCTTTCTCTTTCTTCACTGTATCGAATACACTCCGTGAAAATATGTTTTATTGTAAGACGGACATTACAAGTTGAACATAGAGGAGGTTCAGACTCCCCTGCCATCAGGTAACCATGTGTGAGTTTACAATGCCCAATTCTTAGTCTACTTAGAATAACCTCTTCACGCCTGCTCTCGCGGATTGAACATTTCCAACTGCATACCTCACTCTTTATTTCCCGCAACTTTTCGCCAAGTTCAATGCTGTTCCACTCTTCATGCCATATGGCATATGCTTTACTTTTCACTATAGGGTTAAGATCAGAGAAAGGGACTTGTGAATATGGGGTACCTTTAAGAATACCATTTTTTGCAATTTTATCCACATTTACATTTTCTTTAATGTCACAATGACCAGGTATCCATATTAAAATAACTCTTTGGTCTTTTCTTCTGAGATCGTTTATTTTATTTAAGATATCTATTACAAGAGAATTGTTAGTGTAGAAATTTTGTATAGCTTGTAATGAGGAGAGCGAATCGGTACATATGACAATGGATGGAGAGGGAGATACAAAGACACATAGGGCTTTATAAATCGCTAGGAGTTCAGCAGTGAAACTAGAGCAGAGTGTGGAGAGGGAAAACATGTACTGGCGGTCTTGACAGAGTATACCAGCTCCTGCACCTTCAGCATTCTTGGATCCGTCGGTAAATATGAAAGTTGAGTCGGGAAGATCAGATTTGATTTTATTAAATTCATTAATATATAGCTCAGGGACAGTTTCTTTTTTAATGTGTTTAGTGAGAGACAAATTGATCTGAGGTTTAGCAAGTAGCCATGGAGGATAAGAGGAAAATGCAGAAGGCTGGATTTTTGTGTTATTAATGTTACTATGATTGAGTAGAGCTTGTGCGCGTACAGGGAAAGGATTCTTAGTATCTAGTGATGAATATAATTGATTCCACGTATCTTGCGAAGTTACATGATAAAGAGGGTGATTAAAATTTGATTTAATTTTTAAAAAATACTTAGTGGAAAGTTGTTTTCTCCTTATACTAAGAGGAAGTTCTCCCGCTTCAACAATAATACTAGGCCCAGGACTTGATCTGAAAGCCCCTAAAGCGATTCTAAGTCCTGTATGTTGTATAGGATTCAGCATTTGAATGATTCGTGGGCTAGCCGATCCGTATGCCACACAACCATATTCCAATCTTGACCTCACTAAAGCTCGGTACAGCATGAGCATACTGGTCCTATCAGCCCCCCATTTAGAATTACTAAGGAGTCTGAGAAGGTTCAAGGACCTCTGACAATTAGCTTTAAGAGATTTTATGTGTTTGACCCAAGACAGAGTCTTATCAAATGTTAGGCCAAGATATTTAAAATGATCTGTTTGTTGAATGGGTTCACCACTTAGATATAAATTAGGCACTGAATTTGGCTGCCTTTTGCTAAATAATAAACATTTTGATTTACGGACTGATATTCTAAAACCATGGTCCATAATCCACGAGCTTATACTATCCAGTGCTTCTTGTATATTCTCGTAAAGACTAATTACATTTTTTGAGGTCGCTGTGATAGTAATGTCGTCTGCGAAAAACATGGTATTGATGTTATGAGGGAAATTGTTTGGGAATCTAAGGAATGATCGGTTTTACACAGCTGATTGACGGTATACGTAGGTAATAGTAACCTCATATTGGACGTGACCATTGTACAGGAAGGTTCGTCTTAATACAATTAGGCTGTAAGTTTTAGTTTATCTATTTCTTTGGCTCCTGAAGAGGCACCTGTGGTGTGAAACATGTAGAGCAAGAACAAATAAAATGAATTAACTTTGTTAATTTTCCTTTATTGGCCTTCCGCCTGAAAAATATTGGATTAAAATTAAATTGTATTTGTACAAAATAGAGCGAAAAGACCGCATATTATACTTGACCTTTAATGATTGATCTTTTAGCACTTTTCTCCGAAGGAACGTAGCTATTGAGGTTGCACTCATGACGGAATTTTTGAAAAATTTCTTCAAATCTTTATCGATCCTATCTAGTAGGCACCGAAAATGACCCCCGTTAAAATTTATATATATATATATATATATATATATATATATATATATATATTTATATATACAGATATATATGTGTCTGTTAACACGATAGCGGCCAGAGTTTTTGTTTTTTCTTCACGAAACTTGGTATATAGCGTTCAATTAGCAAACGATTGAACGAGTTCGTTAACCACCAAAATCGGTCCACCGAGAGGGGGGGTTTACCCCGAACCCAAAACACTAATTTGACCATGCCATCCGTAGTTTTTGTTATATTTCAACGAAACTCGGTATTCGTTATGTTGATCTAAAGAGAGAAATACGTTGTACTATTAACCCCCCCCCCCCCCTTCTAATGAACCGATTTAGTTCATTTTTATATCTCACTTTTCTCTCTATATTAACACTACGAATACCAAGTTTCGTTGAAATATAACAAATATTACGGCTGACATAGTCAAATAAGTGTTTTGGGTTCGGGGTAAACCCCCCCTTCCGGTGGACCGACTTTGGTGGTTAACGAACTCGTTCAATCGTTTGCTAATTGAATGCTATATACCAAGTTTCGTGACGAAAAAACAAAAACTCTGGCCGCTATCGTGTTAACAGACATATATATATATATATATATATATATATATATATATATATATATATATATGCATATATATATATGTATATATATATATATAGATATATATAAATTTTAACGGGGGTCATTTTCGGTGTCTACTAGGTAGGATCGATAAAGATTTGAAGAAATTTTTCAAAAATTCCGTCATGAGTCCAACCTCAATAGCTACTTTCCTTCGGAGGAAAGTGCTAAAAATGGGTTGTAAAAATAAACTAAATCGGGTTATTTGGAGGGGGGATTTACTCCGGACCTAAAGTACTAATATACTCAATCCGGTCGTAATTTCTGTTGTATTGTAACGAAACGCGGTATACGTCGTTGGTATCTCATAAGAAAGAAGTTTTGTAAAAATGAAGTAAATCGGTCTATTGGAAAGGAGGGTTTACTTTAAACTCTGTTTCATTAGAATTAGCCCGCCAGACGTAGGTTCACAAAACCGCCGCGAGGAGTGCTATCTCCCACTAGGGGGGCTGTATCCTCTTCCTGCGTCACATCAAAAGACGGAAAATGAAGTTTTTGTGAATTTATTAAGTTGTAAAGTATCATGTATTAACATAACTCTGGAAGCAAATTATTTACAAAATTAATAATAGAACAGTTCTCATAAGAAATGTAAATGAGCAGAACTATGCACGTTTTTATTTTATTTATTTAGGTAATTGACAGCAAATTATTCAGTAATGTAGTCTACACTACTAAAATTCTGAGGAAAGTGCTTAGTTATGCAGCTCCTGCGTGACGGACTTTTTGTTATTTTTTTCTTATATAGCATACATTTTGATAATATCATTTGTTTAATTGTTTATTTAACCTTTTTAATTTTTTGAGTTATTTTATTTTGTTTGCACCCTAAATGTTTATAGAGCGTATCGCCCAGTTGTGGGCTGTAAAACCAAATAAATAAATAATTAATCCCTAACTTATATTAAGTTAATTTATTTATATATTAAGTTAATGTATTTACTAAATTATTCAAATGAATATATTTACTACATTATTCAAAATTTGTTTATTTTTATATCCAAGTAGATTTGCGGGCATTAAACGAAACTGACTCGCGTACGTTTTGAAGCTTTCCCGCAAAATAAAATTTCACCCCTCACTTTTTTTTATATCTCTGCTACTATAAGATTGAAGCGTTCAAACAGGCACTCCAGACGTATGACAGTTTTGTACCATCATATTGCTCCATGAAATTTTTAACGCATGTCTTTAATTACATATGACCTATAATGTGTCTAATGATTCGTTTCGACGTCATGATGACCCATTTAGAAATAAATTCACAACTTTCCTGACAGCCAACTCCAATATAGACATAAGTGACACGGTAATGCTGAGTTTGATGCCTAACGATGAAGGCCAAAAAAAGAAAAAAAAAGCCTTGATGATATAATTTTTTCTTTGGATTTTTATTACAGTTGACTGCATTACATGTTTCTACTTTCCTCAATGTGTGGTTTGCCCTACTTTCTTTATTTTATCGGTATTTAGAAACATTCATTGCTGCTATAAAATACAGAAATTGAGGAATAAATGAAATAATTAAAAATAATTGGAAATCAGAAGCAATTGGTATTGGTGCGACCAGCATGTAAATGTATACTCGTCAATGGACGGGCAAACAGAACTATTTTATATCCGGTATAAACAATCTTGTTTTTCCATCATTATAGCACCAATATTATAGTGTAGTGATCTGTAGGTGCACTATTTTAAGTAATATGTATTTTAATCTGTTAATATTTTTTCAATAAAAAAAAAAAAAAAAAAATGTATATTCATACATAGTATTTTTCTACCATTTCACTACAATTATACCTAAGTGAGCTGCTATCATGTAGGAGCCCATACATAGCTACCATACCTGAATACCCCAAATAAACACAATGAAATATAGGTATACTTCAAATAAACCACAATTATAATCAAAGCCAACATGTTCTCAAAATAATTGCGGACCGAATTATAAATTTTTATATTTTCTTCAGGTTAGATCATACTTATTTTAAGATAGATTCTTCTTCTTATTATTACAATTAGAGCATTGTTTTATTACTTCTTTTTTTTTAATTCGTTTTCTATATTTTTTCTGAACATGAAGAATTAATATTATTTATTATTTCATAAATTATTGTCTTATGATTTTCCTTAATTTTTTTTTGCAGATTAACTTGTTGTGGAGCTCTTAAAGCATATAATTAAATAAACAAAAAAGTTCAACAAATAGTTCGCGTCATCTTAGCGCGTTACCGTTCGCTAGTGCCATTAGGAAAGATTTTTTATTGATTTGATTTTTTGTGAAAAATATACAATTAAATCTTAAACAGAAGAAATATAAATTTTTCAACGCCATAATCGGAAACTGGTTGTATCCTAAGCGGGAATTACTCTCTTCTCAACGTTCACTCATGGAAGCACTATAATAATATTCCTAATTTTCATATCTTGAGTTTCAAAATCCTAATTTTACTGTTAAATGTAATTAAAAAAATCAACCAATCGTTAGGTAAACATAGACAAAAACTTGTTGAAAAGAATAAAATAATAATTTCCAACTTTTAAGCTCTTATTTCTCTGTTTGACATTGCGCCATCGAAAATTACATTAGAATATTTTTTGTAGAGTATTTAGTAAGTGTTGAATGTTCACCTTCCACTTACCACGATTACCAAACTGTTTCCTGTTTCATGTCTATTAATATTTTTTTTTCCTTAAAAAACTTAAGAAAGACTGCCTTTTCATGTTTGTTTTTTTTTTTTAATTTTTTTGAAACAAAATCGAGATACGTGGCAAAGGACATTTAGCGCGGTTCCTCCCTCCCTCCATAGAAGGAAACCCGCTTATAAGGTTGACCTAATGACGCAATTCAGAAGTGCTGACTAGAAAATGTTATGTTTCAGAAGCTTCTAGGAACCTTGGTGCTATGTCAAGGAACAGGACCTAGGGGAGAAGCCAGACGAAAGTGGTACCATGGGTGGTGGTGGTTTTTTCTTTTTTTTTTTTTTTTTTTTTTTTTTTTTTTTTTTTTTTTTTTTTTTTTTTTTTTTTTCTTCTTTTCAGAAAACACCCAATCCTAAGGTTGCGGCAGCCTACGCTGAGAGGATAGATGGCACAGGGTGAATAAACATGACGTGCATCGAGTAGGTAACCCCTTGGGGCACCGGGCGACCCCCCATTGTAAGTAGCCTTCCTGTGGCATGCGGGGCTCTGTTGCAGGCGACGGTTTTTATCCCTTGCTTCTCGTGGGAATTAAAATGACAAAAAAACATAAAAATAAACCTAATTTACCTGATCCTGTGGGCGCTTCGGCACCGACAGAGCAAATTGATGAAACAAATGACACTAATGAAACTACCGAGGTGACTAACGTACTCGACAATCCATTAACACCTGCCACAGATACAGAATCCCTTTCGGATTTAGTTAGAGAGGTAGGGGACTTGGTCATGGGTTCTCCCGTGCCGTCAACATCTGTTGAAGAAGGAAAAGACTCTGCACCAGGGAAGAAACTCTCAGGTGCACAGAGAAGAAGACTGAAGAAGGCTCTGGCTCTTGCTGATGATAAGGCGGAACCTGGGACCTCTGGAGGAAAGCGCAGGAATGAAGAAGGTTCTAACACTCCCTCACCTGTGGTAAAGAAGAGGCAGAAGATGATGATAAGACCGGTGAGCTATGCCGGAATTGCATCAGACTTCAAGCTGGCACTTATCCCGACGGAGTACCCCGAGAGTGGTTTCACCATGGATCACTACAGGGCACTGAACGATGTAGTAATCAAACGGATGGATGATTACTACAGAGATAATGAGACTAGCATCGAGATTGAGATCGATGGAATCTACATGGACGGTGGAGCCATTGTAGTGAACAGTCTTGATGGTGAATCAAAGGAATGGCTCAAAAAATACATGCCTGGGGTGGACCTAGGTGAGCACAAGATCAGAACGGCAGAATTGTGCGAACTGACACCGATGGTACGAGCTGGTATGTTTGTGCCTGGAGGAAAGGTTGACAGCCAAGACCTATTGAGGAGGATCGGCTGCCAGAACAAGTGCAATACCAAGAGCTGGATTGTTCTGGATCAGCAGAAGAGGGATACCGGACACTTCGTCACGGTGAAGCTGCCAGAGCACGACCTGGGCGCAATTCAGGAGAGGAGGAACGGACGTCTTGAATACGGTGTATTCAAGATCGTGCTGCAGCCCCTGCTGAAGAAAAAGAAGGAGATAGACACGGCCATGGAGGAAGACACCCCAGCCGCTCAGGACGGGGAGAAGGAAGCAGAGGAGACTAAGCCGCCGGTGGTGGAGCCGAAGTCTTCAGTGGAAGTGTGTCCGAGCGGTAGGGCGGAAAGCTGTGGGCAACGGGAGGTTTCTAGGCTGGAGGTTGTGGGTCCTTGTGACCCCTCCCCCGCAGAGCCTGGAAGCGAGCCTCTCCGAACCTCCAGTGGGAAGCCCACTGTGTCGGAGACCTTACGCTGATGACGATAAAGCTACTGCAGGTCAATCTGCACCACTGCAAAGCGGCTACTGGTTTGCTTGAGCAGTATGCACGAGGTAAGGGTTTAGATCTTATCCTTATACAAGAACCATATGTTTTTAAAGGACAGGTACGGGGTTTGGGATGGAAAGGCTACAGTAATATTTCAGGGCACGAGCCGAATCCCAGGGCCTGTATTGTGTTCAAAAATGGACTTAATGTTTTTCCTCTATGGCAATTCTGTTACAGAGACCTGTGTGTAGCAAGCTTTACTGCTCGTCTGGGAGGTGTGCTGAGAGAAGTGGTGGTGGCCTCGGCCTACCTCCCATACGAGCAGTGCAATCCACCTGGAGAGAGAATGCGAAACGCCGTGGAACACTGTAGGAGGAGAGGACTGCAGTGTCTGGTAGGATGCGACGCAAATGCACACCACACAATCTGGGGAAGTACTAATTGTAATCCTAGAGGTGAGTTACTATTAGAATATATTATGAATAATGACTTGCACGTTGTCAATAAAGGTAATGAGCCAACCTTCATAATTAAGAATAGGAGGGAAGTCATTGATATTACCCTTGCTACTAGGTGGTTAACAACGGTGATCAGGAACTGGAGGGTAGAGGAGGAAGTTTCGGGTTCGGATCACAGGTATATCACATATAGGTTAGACGGGGAAGGGCCTGTAGCTCTTACCCTAAGAAATCCAAGATACACTGACTGGGATCGGTATAGGGAAATTCTAGCCTGTAGGATGGATAGCTGTCTGTGTAGAGGGTTAACACTTGTCTTGAACTAGAGGTTATGAACAATTTTCTCACGGAAGCTGTTATCAAGGCGTATGAGGGTAGCTGCGTTGGGAAGGTTCAGAACAATAACAGCAATTCCACATGGCTCCGGAGGGAGACGAGAAGACTCTTTAATAAGGCTAAAAGGAATGGGTCCTGGGAGGAGTACAGGAAGAAAATGGCACAGTACACAGCTGCCGTGAGGAAAGCGAAGAGAGAGGCCTGGAGGAAATTCTGCTCTGAGGTGGGATGTATAGCGGAATACTCAAGACTCCACAAGATACTCGCGAAAAGTCCCACGAAAAATATGGGGACTGTGAAGAAAGAAGAGGGTTTCACGGAGTCAGCCGAGGAATCCCTGGCCTACATACTTGCAACACACGTTCCTGACAACGAGCTGGTTAATCCGGATGACAATGATTGTCCAGTCAGGAGAGGTAAACCGGAGGTATGGAAACGTGGAAAGGAGGTAGTGAGAGCGGCTCACGTCAGATGGGCCATCAGGACCTTCAGTCCATACAAATCACCGGGAATAGATGGGATCTATCCTGCCTTTTTGCAACAAGGGATGGAGATACTTTTATCAGCACTTACTACGCTCTTCAGAAGTAGTCTTGTACTAGGCTACATACCACGGAACTGGAGAGTAGCCAGACTATGCTTTATCCCCAAACCAGGAAGAGCGTCACACCTGTATGCAAAGGACTACAGGCCGATATGTCTATCATCTTTCTTACTCAAAACACTAGAGAAGATCATAGACAGACACATCAGGGATTCTGCGCTAAGACATAATCCTCTTGACAAGCAACAGTACGCATATCAGACAGGCAAATCGTGCGAATTAGCACTAGATGATCTGGTGTGCAAGCTGGAGAGGACTGTACAGTACAAGGAGACAGCACTATGTGCATTTCTAGACGTGGAGGGAGCGTTTGATAAAACTCCCATCGCGGCGGTAAGAGACGCCATGGTCAGCAGGAAAGTAGAGGAATTCATAACAGACTGGACGGTAACCCTTTTGAGAGACCGTACCATAAGACTGTTAGAGGGAACTTACTGCAAACATATCAAACCAAGGACAGGCTGCCCCCAGGGGGGAGTCTTATCACCTCTGTTGTGGTGTATGGTGGTAGATACACTGCTGACAAGACTCAAGGATCAGGGATTTAACGTACAGGCGTATGCTGATGACCTGGTGATTACAGTGGCGGGGAAGGTATTACCAACTCTAGCTGAACTGCTCGATGCAGCACTACGCATTGTGGACGAATGGTGCAGGGATAAACATCTTAAGATTAACCCGCAGAAGATTACACTGGTACCCTTCACAACAAGAAGGAAAGTGGAGGGACTAGGTACACCGAGGCTTGCAGGCAGCAATTTAAGTTATTCCAGTACAGTAAAATATTTAGGAGTCACCTTGGACTCGAAACTTAACTGGAAGGAGCACATCCACAACACAGCCAACAAGGCCACACGGACCCTGTGGGCATGCAGGAGAGTTGTTGGGAACAACTGGGGCATGACCCCCAAGGCTATGCATTGGATTTACACTGCGATTGTGAGACCGATAATTACGTATGGTGCAATAGTGTGGTGGCATCGCTGCGACACTACAATCAATAAGAGAATACTAGGCTCCCCTCAAAGGATGGCTTGCCTGATGATTACAGGCGCAATGGGCTCCACCCCCACGGGGGCTATGGAGATCCTGCTTAACCTAAGGCCAATAGAGATTTTTATTGAAGAAATGGCTAGACATACGGCATATAGGTTCAGTATATTGGGACAGAAACCATGTCCAACGTTTAGTGCACACTGTGATATTATCCGGAGGAATCTGCAGGAACCAATTCTCTGCATGCCTTCGGACTACCAAGACCAGATAACCTTCAACTCAAATTTTGTTACAATAATCAAAACAAGAGAGGAGGCGATGGGACATAAAATGATACAAAGCCGGGTAGACAGCTATGGATTTACCGACGGCTCGAAAACTGAACTAGGTACAGGAGCAGGGGTGTGGATTCAGGATACCACACACAGTCTCAACATACCACAGGATAGCCTGAATAATCTAGGCAGGAAAAACGGGGTCAAACTAGAGTGGGTACCAGGGCACTCTGGCATACCTGGGAATGAGAAGGCTGATGAATTGGCTAATATAGGAGCATCCATGACACCTTCTTCACCAGAACCAATATGTGGAATTGCACCGGCTGTTGCCAGATTGAGCATCCGTAGGTGGGCTGAAGCTGAGCACAAGAGGAAATGGAGCAGAAGTGCTACCCAGAGACAGGCGAAGCAATTTATGGTCTTTGCGGATAAGAAAAGAACGGATTCACTGCTTAATCTATGTAGAAGCAAGGTGAAACTACTGACAGCCCTACTTACAGGGCACTGCAAACTACGGAGACACCTCTACTCCATGGGACTCTCTAATACAACATGGTGCAGATTGTGCTCTGAGGACGACGAGACCCCATACCATATTGTATGCAGATGCACGACGCTGGCAGCCAAGAGGTATTTGCACTTTGGGACGGCGATAATTGATGATCCAAGGAGGATACCGGAGCTGAACATCACAACGTTAAGGAAGTTCATCTCTGATACGGGTCTGGCATTGTAACAGAACGACACGTCAGGTGGCACAATAGGTCTTATAGGCCTCGGTGCGGTTCCCCGGTTAGCCGGGCACCTTGTCTCTAATCTAATCTAATCTAATCTACGTTTCAGAACCCCTAGGGAACGAAAATAACGTTAGTCTATATAGTATATATATATATATATATATATATATATATATATATATATATATATATATATATTTGTCTGTTCGCTCTCTCTCAGGCTAAAAAATGGTCCGATTGATGAAATGTGGTACAAAAATCTTTCGTCTAAATTGAAAGCTCGATTTTGTTAACCAGCAGAATGCGCCACAAGAACGTGAATTTCGGGGCGAAAAAAATTGTTGAGCTTAGGGTTTCCCGAAGTTTTTTTTTTTTTTTTTTTTGGGGACGCCCTGTATATATGTTAAAACACACACATTTTAACGTGGATTAATTAGATTATTGAGTATTTAGGATCGATGAAGATTTGAAGAAACGTTTCGCATATTCATTCATTCATGAGTGCGACCTCAATAAGTACATTCTTCGGAAAGTGCTAAAAAAATAATCAGAGAATCATTACATAATTAGCAACTCGTGAGGAATAACTGTCGTGTCTCTATAACACAACTGCAATTAAAGCATTTCTATTAATCCTGCAACAACCTTCGAACACGTTCAGAAGCACTTGATTTTTTATTTGTTTTATTTCTCCTTTCGAGGATCACTTGAATAAGCACATGAAAAAAAAGAGAAAAGGTGTTAAGGCTTAAGAACACCAAATTCAAGACCAAAGTACTTACCTTGCTTAGATTTACTGCTTCAAACACAAACGGATAAAACATCTTGTTTATTTTTTTTTTTCTTGTAAATACATTTAAATTGTTTCAAGGTATATTATTGACTGCTTATGACAAATATTTCGTGCAATATTGAAACTTTCGTATATTTACAACGTACTTATTTACATAAAATGTAGCTAACAGATCATATTTTAGAATTGCACTGTTCGAAATTTTCTGAAAAGTACAAGCTGGAACTTAATATTAAAAACCTGTTTGGGAGGTCAACAACAAGTCCGGCCCGCGGGTTAATTTAGGCCAAGGATGTATAAGTACTTTTATGGGTTTCAATAATTGCAGAATAAATTTTTCTTATAATGGTACTAATTAGCAAAAGTCTAGTTTTTTTATTATTTACAATTTTTTATTTTGCTCAGTTTAATTATAATTTCCTGAAGAATTATGCACATATAAGGCATCGACTGCAATAAGCATAAAAAGTTTTTTGATTAAATCTTTACCTGGTAGATTATTTATTTTAAAATTTCTAGAAGATATTTAGGTATATATCTAAAACACTTGAACTTCTCATAATATCCTTATTCAGTGCTCTACAGGTTCACAGGGCAATGATCTTCTAATAATAGCATAAATTACTAAAAAAAATGAAACGTGTTTCACGTCTACAGACGTGAACTCGATGAACTTGTTTATAATTTTTTTAGAAATCAGTGGATCGTCGGCTAAGGAAACAACAGGTGACCGAAAATTTGTCATTAAAATCAATCGATAAGATAAAAACTTTGACGTACTTTTTTTACTAACAACTAGCTAGAATACCCGTGCTTCGTCACGGTAGATAAGTAGTTATTTTATTGCTTTAAATAATGTATCATCATCACGGGGTGGCCTTGAGGGTTAAGGCGTGAGCACTCCGAGCCAAGGGTCGTGGTTTCGATTACCACTATGGGGTGGTGGCTTTTCTTTAGAAAAAAAGAAAGGACATAAGCCCTATCCTGGCTAGAACAGGGTGGTAACCTATAGATTACCCGATCGAAAATTCTTAGTTAATAATAATGGACGTTAACATTTGAATAAATAATTATGTATCATAATTAACGCTACTACATAATTTTGTGGAGTTTATTAAAGCACGGTTCCCGTCATACTATAAGTTATTCATCAATTGATAAGTAATCAAAGTATAATTTTTCTTAACATTGGGCCGCTCAGGACCAGTGTCAAAAACAAATAACGTAGAGATAAGCCGTTATCTATAGGTTAGCAGTAACAGCAGTTCAACCAGTACAGGTGAGAATTCGTTGTCAATAATAAATGTACGTTAAAATTTATGTTTCCAAGATATCATTTGAAAATACCCATTATATTTGCGAGCATTACCAGGATTTGTTCTGACTGGGGATGCTGATGGGTGAGGAGCCTGTGCAAGGGTTCCGGATATTATTTCCTCGGATGGAACATCACCAGGAATAGCGTAAACTCCATGAGGGATAAAATCGCAGTTTATTTCTAGTAATTCAAGGTCTGCCATTGTAGTTTAAATTAACCGCAAATAAAATTAATATTATGAAATAGACACTGTGCGGTAACAGCTGATTTGTTATGCCTGCTCTAACCAACTAAAAATTCAAACCCCTCTAAAAATACTTAAAAATTTGAACATCAAAAAATCCTTTCTTAGCGAGTGTTTACGTTATAAAGGGAGTGTCCATGCAAAATTTCCTGTCAAGTGGTTTGGGCTCAGCGATGACAGGTCAGTGAGTGAGTGAGTGGTTGGTATTTGACAAATATATTTAACAATGCCCTTTCGGTTTCACATACATTGATGCTTCTTCGGGAGCACTAAGACTAGTTAATTTAATTATACAGCATAAATATTGGAAGGCAAACCTTCTTCTACAAGGGCCATGTCTAAACTGAGATCATCTTGGTGGGGGCAGCATTAGTTGTGTTAAATAACTGATAGGTTGAGGAAGAGATCAAGTTAAAGCTATATTTTTTTAATAAAGCTAATCTACTACATATTTGTCAAATACCACTCACTCACTCACTCACTGACTCACTGACCTATCATCGCCCAGCCCAAACCACTCTACAGAAAAACTTGAAATTTTGCATGGGCTGTCCCTATATAACGTAGGCACTCACTAAGAAAGGATTTTTTGATATTCGAATTTTTAAGTATTTTTAGGAGGGTTTAAAGTTTTAGTTGGTTAGAGGAGCCAAGCCTAGGTAGAATGCGTTGCTAGGACGATAAGAGAACAGCTGTTACCGTACATTATCTATTTCATAGTATTATTTTTAATTGGGGTTAATTTCAACTGTGATGGCAGTCCTTGAATTACTTGAAATAAACTGTGATTTTGTCCCTCATAGAATTTAAGCCCTGGTGGTGGTCCATCCGAGGTAATAATATCCCGAACCACTTGACACAAAAATTTAAAAAGTTTGCACAGGAAATGTAAACACTCGCTAAGAATTTTTTTTTTATATTCAAATGTTTAAGTACTTTTAGGGGGGTTTGAATTATTAAGAAGTTCCTCATCGGCTCAAAAATGGTTAGATTTTAATAACATTTGGTACAAAAATGTTTCTTCTCATTTAAAACGTCAAGTTCATTGACCAGTTGAATCCGTTTACTGGAACATGGTTTTTGGAGCGAAATTTGTGCGAAAGATTCCTTAACGTAGGAAAACGAATGAAACCATTTTTTAAGCAAATTCTGTAGCCATTTACCAGAAAAATTGATAGAAATGCTTTTCAAAACTAATTTTCTGTTTGGGTATTCAGAAACGAAGTACATATATAGAAAAAAATTGTATGAATGGTAATACAAAGTTTTCGGACATCAGTATATTTTCTAAAATATCTCAAAAACGGTTGGGAACTCGTAGTAAGTGGAAGGCGGCTATTCAAAAGGTTACTAAATTCTCTACAATAAGTTTCTGTTGTAATGTTCGGTGGGGCGATGTCAATCGAAGAGATAAGTGCTTAAAACTTCAAATTTGTTAGTTTTATGCTTTTCAACGTGTATTTGTCTCTGTTAACCTAACTTTTTAAGCGGTTGTTGTAGTTCCTGGGTCCGTGCAATAATAAGCTGTACAAAATTATGTAGTAGCGTTAATTTTGATATCTTATTAAACTCAATATAAAAAATACTCATCGGCCGTGGTGAAGCACGGGTATTCAGCTAGTTGATTATAAGTGTGTGTGATATGTTAATTAATGAGTAATTTTCTATTAGCAAGTCTTGTAAAGTAGGTAATCGCGTAATCTACATTCAGTAACGAAGTGTTTAAATTTCAGTGTCTCGTTACAGGTGATTACATGTTTGTTACGTACTTCCATTTGATAAGATATTGTTACGTAGTTCCATTTGATAAGATATTGTTACGTCCTAATCGAATTATGGTCAAAATAACATGTTTTCTTCATGTCAGGGTTTCTTTCGGTCATGCCTACGTTTTATTAGCGCGGTTCCACCCTCCCTCCATAGGGAGGAATCCCGCTTATAAAGTTGACCTCATGACGCAATCCGACTAGAACATTTTACGTTTCATAACCCCTTGGGGACGAAAATAACGGTAGTTCAAATTTGTGTGTGTGTGTTTGTGTGTATTTGTCAATTCGATCTCTCTCTCCGGCTTAAAAATAGGCCTTGGTATAAATTTGGAAAATAGATTTTGATGAAATTTCGTACAAAAATATTTCGTCTTATTTGAAGGTCTTACATCATATACTTGTAAGTACTTGTTTTATAGGCTCCTTGGCCTAGGAAAACGAATAAACCCATTTTTAAGGCATTAATTTTAACTGTTTTCGAGAAAAGTGGCAACATAGTTGTTGAATCAAGTTTTTGGTTTGGGTACTTAAAATCATGGGATTCAGTTAAAATATTTTTTGCAAGTTTGAAATTCATATAAACAAAGATGTTTAAATTTTGGTTACCTTTGGAGTTAAGGAAGGATTAGAATAAAATATTTTATTAAGAGACAGAAAATGTTTTGGGAACTTCGTATATTTTCCTTAATATTTTTAATTTGTGTCAGTTTTTAATATAACTGCATGTATTCTTCTAAGAAAATATTTTATTTTATTCTGTCTTGATTGTAAATAACCATTGTTGTTACTTTATGTTTCTTGTTTTAAAACATTTTTTTTTTCTATTCCTTTCTTTTGTTTTATTTTATTTAAGTTTTGTATCTTTTAATATTACAACCTGACTACTACCTTAACGGACTTTGATTCTGCTGTCCTGTTGAGTTAATAATAAACTTATAATAAATTTAAAAAAATAAATAAAACTGTTTAATTTTCATGACTCAGTTTATGTTTATATAAGTCACTCATAGTGTCGAATGTGGTAATAGGTGAATACGGAAAACTCTGAGTACTAAAGTAGTGACCTAATGTAAATTATAGGAATTCTGCCCACAGATTATTAACATTAATCCAATTAAATTAAATTTGAATATCTTATACTGTGTGTACTTTTTAATTGGCAAAATAACCAGAATAAACTTTCAATATTGAGGTCATAAAGTCAGTTTTTTTATTACTTCATAAAAACGTTGTCCAGCTCATATTGACCTGAATTATGCTATATGAAAAATCAGGTTTTATGAGTTTGTATTAAATATTACAAAAGTTTCACCATTTGTACCTATATACCTTCTATTTTCAGGCCATTTATGCCGGAGAGCACCAGAAGTTCTTGTACTGAAGTATTATTTCGCATACCGCTTTCGAGCATTTTATGTACTTTTAACGCCTGTGTTTATTTGGTTTGTTAATATATATTTGATCATGAGTGTTTATAAAAATACGATTTATACTAAAAATAAAGTTTTATCACCAATAAAATTGAATTTAAAACCTTCATCGGCGCGATTAGGAAACGAGAAATTGATCCAGATTTTAAGATATGAAGAAATAGGCACTCAGAAATGTTGTGTCTGCCATAAGGATCCACACTTCCTCCACACTAAGACTAAAAGACTAAAAAACATTTCCAGGACAGATATGATTCTCTACACTGACTTATTGAGCACGCTAGAGGCACAAGCGGACAAATACACCTCGCGCCCAGTTCTAAACAAAATTTTCAAAGATATTCATTTATATAACCAGCACATTACAATGTGCTGTCTGTCAGGTCATAAAGATTTGGTAAAAAGCTCCCTAGCAGATTTGTCCGCAAAACTTGCTGCAAAAAAAACATCAGCTCAACCGATCAATCAGAAACTAAGACTTGTCCAAAACAGTTTAAAAAATATCATGATGAAGTTATTGGCTTTCAATTATTGTCATTCCTTGAATTATGAAAAAGAATAAGGATAAAAAGCATGCGCTTCATCTGGTTATTCCCAAATTCCGTTAGCAGAGTTGGGCGTAATCGTAATCATAATTATGATTACGATTATAATTACAGGCTCTCGAGATATAATTACAATTACGATTATAATCACAGACTCTGGAGATATGATTACGATTATAATCGTAATTACAGCTGTGATTACGATTACACTTGTAATCACAACCGAAGTAATAATTACACTTGTAATCACAACCTTTTTCTGTAATTACAACTGTAATCACAATTTTTTTCTGTAATTACGAATGTAATCACAGCTGTTTCTGTGATTACACTTGTAATTGCAACTAATTAATCTGCAATTACAACTGTAATCACAAATTTTTTCTATGATTACGGCTGTAACCACAGATGCTTCTGCGATTACGAACGTAATCATAAATGTTTTCTGTAATTACGAATGTAATCACAAATTTTCTGTGATTACGAACGTAATTGCACATTTTTTTCTGTGTTTTCCACTGTAATGTCAGCTTTGATCTTGTGAATACAGTTTCAATTGATTGGGAAAAAATTACCGATCGCTAAAAACTGATGCTTCAGCATAATTTAGCGCTACCTTAATCGCTACCTTGAGCGCTAATCGTTAATTTATTCATGAAATGTTTAAATATCGTGGTAGCTAATAGCTAATTAGCTTTAGCATGGGCGTAAATAGAAAGTGATTTGATATAATAATTTTGGGGCGCTAATGGCCAGGAATAATGTCGATGCGCCGTAAAAAAATTTTGGCTGCGACCAATTCCGGGGTATGAAATACTAAAAATTTAGATCTTGGAATAGTTTTAGGCAACTAAAACGCTATTACACGTAAATAAAATATTTTTTATGAACTAAGTGATATTATTTAATTTATTTTTAAGGGTTTTACGACTAGTTTTTACCATAAAATCACAATTTCGGGGTGGGGGGGGGGGCTGCGGTCCTATTAGCTCCCCCCTTATATACGCCCATGAGCTTTAGTTATAGCTACAACTATAACATTTTCCAGTCCGCACAGGTCCACTTCCGGCCAGCTTTGAGCAACTTCCAGGGGCTCGAAATTTGTAGTTTCCATACTCCGGAATTCGTCTCCCCCCCCGGAAATTTTCCCAGCCCCGCCCATGCTAAAGCTAATTAGCTATTAGCTACCACGATATTTAAACATTTCATAAATAAATTAACGATTAGCGCCCTGCCGTCGCTATGCGCTAATTTTTAGCGCTGGGTATATGAGGTAGCGCTAAATTATGCTGAAGCATCAGTTTTTAGCGATCGGTAATTTTTTCACAATCAATTGAAACTGTATTCACAAGATCAAAGCTGTCATTACAGTGGAAAACACAGAAAAAAAATGTGCAATTACGTTCGTAATCTCAGAAAATTTGTGATTACATTCGTAATTACAGAAAACATTTATGATTACGTTCGTAATCGCCGAAACATCTATGATTACAGCCGTAATCATAGAAAAATGTTTTGATTACAGTTGTAATTGCAGATAAATTAGTTGCAATTACAAGTGTAATCACAGAAACAGCTGTGATTACATTAATAATTACAGAAAAAAATTGTGATTACAGTTGTAATTACAGAAAAATGTTGTGATTACAACTGTAATTATAACTTCAGTTGTGATTACAAGTGAAATTATAACTTCAGTTGTGATTACAAGTGTAATCGTAATCACAGCTGCAATTACGATTATAATCGTAATCGTAATCATATCTCCAGAGTCTGTGATTATAATCGTAATTGTAATTATATCTCGAGAGCCTGTGATTATAATCGTAATCATAATTATTAATTACTGTCCGTTAGTTGGTTAGAGCAGGCAAGCCTAGGCAGCATGCGTTGCTAGGACAGCTGTTACCTTTCTATATCTATTTCATAGTATTATTTTTAATTGAGGTTAATTTCAACTATGATGGCAGACCTTGAATTACTAGAAATGAACTGTGATTTTGTCCCTCATATAGTTTACGCCCTGGTGATGGTCCATCCGAGGTTATAATATTCCCAACCACTTGACACAAAAATTTGAAATTTTTGCAAGGACAATCCGTTTAGAATATAAGCACTCGCTAATAAAGGTCTTTTGATATTTAAATGTTTAAGTGCTTTTATGGGGGTTTGAATTATTAAAAAGTTCCTCATCGGCTTAAAAATGCCCCAATTTTGATGACATTTGGTACAAAAATCATTCTTCTCATTTGAAAGGTCAAGTATATTAACCAGCTGAATCCGTTTACTGGAACATGGTTTTTGGAGCAAACTTCGCGCGAAAAAATCGGAACGCTTACATTTTCGAGTCCATATGCTTGCAGGTACTCGTTATATAGGTTCCTTAACGTTGAAAACGAATGAAACCATTTTTAAAGCGATTTCTGTAACCGTTTACGAGAAAATTGATAGAAATACTTTTCCAAACTAATTTTCTGTTCGGGTTTTCAGAAACAATGATTGGTTCACTTGAAACTTGTACCAGATATTTGACATTCATCTAATCTAAGGTATTTAAACTTTTGTATCGTTTGGAGGTAAGAAGTATATGGGAAAACAATTGTATTAATGGTGATACAAAGTTTTCGGATCTCAGTATATTTTCTAAAATATCTCGAAAACGGTTGGGAAATCGTAGTAAGTGGAAGGCGGCTATTCGAAAGGTTACTAAATTTTCTACAATAAGATTCTGTTGTAATGTTCAGTGGGGCGATGTCAATCGAAGAGATAAATGCTTGAAACTTCAAAGTTGTTAGTTTTATTCTTTTCAACGTGTATTTGTCTCTGTTTACCTAACTTTTTATGTGGTTGTTGTATTTATTTATTTTTTTTTTTGCTTTTACTCCCAACGGAAACAAACTCGGTTACCTCCACATGGTGTTTCCTGGGTAACTCTAAAGCCCGTACAATAAGCTGTACAAAATTATGTAGTAGCGTTAATTTTGATAATACCTTATTTAACGGAATATAAAAACTACTTATCGGCCGTGGTGAAGCGCGGGTAGTCAGCTAGTTTATTTATATTAATCATAGAGCTCGCATACATAACGAGTCGCTCTTTGTTTTATCACTTGCATAAAAAAATGTAAATGTTTTATTGCTAAGCAGCAAGGATAGTTCATGCACGGAAGTTGTATACCATTCTTGCAAATCCGAAGATCCAAACAACAAAAAATATTTTCAGCGGAATTTCACAAAAGAAAGAACGGGATTTCAGTCCAGAAACTGTTATCTACGTTCTGAGATCGTACTGTGTATGTAAAAGTGCAAGATATGAAGTTACAGACCATAGAGAGCAGCAGAGAAACCATAAATAATGTTAATTCGTAATGGCTACATGTCTTGATTAACCGATAAGAGATTATTATTCACAAGCACCTGTTTTACTATTGCACGGTTGCGCGCAAGAATGTAGTTTTTATCTGCATCTCTTGTTTTGCAAGAGGTGTTCAACTTGCAGTACAGAAATGGATTTGAAGCATCAGCATCTTCAGGAAACGCTTTTTTCTAGACATCAATTGTCAAACCATTATTAATTTTTCGTCAAATAAATTCAAAAATATGCTCACCGTTTCAAGTAAACTAGTATTATAATTTTTTTTTACATAAAAAATAATAGCAGATTTAAAGTCAGCATTCCAAGAAACCCAAATGTGATAAATATAATCGAAAACCAAAATAATTATTTTTCCCAGTCTGAAAGAGTCTTAAAATTTGTAGGCGAAAAAGTAACGTGACGTTTTGTAATTCAATATCTCGTTTTGAGCTAATCCGATTTTTACGTCCTTCAGCTTTTTCAAAAGAATAAATACTCGTCTTTCTAGCCATATAAATGACTATTGCATTATTTCAGAAGGTACTTGTAAAAAGGGTTCTAAAACAAAAATAAAATGTAAACGTTTTTGCATATAACGTCGAGCCTAGAACACGTAGAAAAACCTCGTTCGGAAGGAAATGTGTCTCATTAAGGCTTTTGTCGGCTCTCCAAGTTTGTATACAATGGGGCTAATTTTCTTTGAAATATGCCCGGATTCTTGAATCTGTAAGAAAACTCTAAGGTTCCGGCCTAAGCCAAATTTAAAATAGTTTTTTTTTTTTTAATTTTTGGAATCTAGAAGTTTTTTAATGTACTAAAAACAAATCTGACGTCCGTTTTAAAGTCAAAAATAGTTTTACATACTCGACTCTATAGAAGGCATTATTTGGCCAAAATATTCCATATACCTACCTTAAAAGGTTATCCATTATAAAAACAAATTATATTTAAAAATGTCAGATTTGTTTTTAGCACATTAAAGACCCACAGTCACCTATGCGGCACTGGTATGGTGGCATATGTGTAAAGTGGAACTTCACAAAAAAGAATTGGATAAAATACAGAGACTAGGTTGCTTACTAGTCACTGGAGCGATGAGAACCACACTCACCAGGGCGATGGAGGTAATACTAGATCTGCGGCCTCTGCACTTAGAAGTGGAGAGGTTGGCCAGAATTTCTGCATATAAGTTTCAAGCGCAGAACCTTTCAAGCATAACGCCCTGTGGATGTTTTAAGCAAATCCTCGCAGGAAATGATGGACTTTGTATGCTACAAATGCCCTCGGACTACATGTTACCCGTCTTTAGACTGGACAGGAGGTTCGAGGTACTTAAAGCTGACAGAAATACTGCCCATATCTGGCAGTCTAATCTCCCGGTTGGGGAAATTCACTGCTTCACCGACGGCTCCAAGACTCCGGAAGGAGTTGGAGCCGGAATATGGGTGGCAAGCAGAAAAGAAATGAGGATATCAATCCCGTTGGGGAAATATCCTACGGTCTTCCAGGCAGAAGTCATTGGCATAAGGACTTGCACGGAGATGCTGCTGAGAAGTGGAATTTCTCTTGCAAGGGTCAACATACACTCTGACAGCCAGGCAGCAATATCAGCCATCGAGAGCACATGCATTAAATCCAAGATTGTGGATGAATGCAGGAAGATGCTAGATCGTTTAGCTGTCAGTAACCGGGTCAAGTTACACTGGGTGCCAGGACACTCAGATATACTCGGGAATGATGAAGCTGATAAGCTGGCAAGACATGGGGCCAAGGAGTCCTTTTGTGGGCCAGTACCAGCTTGCGGAATATCCCTAACCCTAGCGAAGGGTATCATTGATGACTGGGCGAGGTTACAACATCTAGGCGTCTGGCAAAGAGTCCAAACGCAAAGACAGTCAAAGCGTTTCCTAAATGAAATTGACAGGAAACGTACAAAGATGTTTCTGTCCCTACATAGGAAAGCTATGAAGGAGACTGTGGCTCTTTACACAGGTCATGCTAAGATGAATAAACATCTATACAATATGGGCCTGGCTACTACAACCTCTCTATGTAGGTTATGTGGGATAGAGGAGGAAACACCCGCACACATAATATGTGATTGCACGGTACTCTCACGCAGGCGCTTTATGTACCTAGGATCTGTAAAAATAACTGACCCAGGAAGAGACTCTGAGCTCACACCTCAGAAGATCAGAGGGTTTGTCAGAGACGCAGGGCGGCTTTAAGTGACCCAGCAGAGTGTCAGGGGCACAATAGATCTTTGAGGTCGAGTTGCTTTCCCCCCATAGGGGCCCTGATTTATATCTATCTATCTATCTAGCACATTAAAAAAAACCCTATATTCTAGACATATCACAGTCTCTTTTGAAGATTTGCTCACGTAGATTCAGTTTATTGTTGTTCATTTTAATGGCATGTCAACTCTTACGTTCACTAAGGCCATTCTTTTGTTTATTGACTTTATAATTATTATTCTGTAATAATTAATTAATAATATGTATACTACTCTGATTAATACGTCTTAAGTAATTGTTCAATTCTCCTATATTTATTAGACACGAAAAGAATGCTCATTTGTTTAAAATAAATAATTAAAGGACCCAGTGCCAAAGATAACTCAGAGCATCACCAATTAAAATCATTTCTGTCACCAACACTCATTTTGTTCAGATTCTTCTTATCTGAACAAAATGAGTTCCGGTATAAGAAAATTAGTAAATTCTGTCCAGAGTAAAACCCCTCTTCTAGTCAACCGATTTAGTTTATTTTTACAGCAAATTTTTCTCTTCAGTTGACCACAACAAATACCGAGTTTCATTGAAATATAACAAAAATTTAAAAAAAAAAGAAAAAACTACTTTGGCTCCGGAGTAAACCCCCCCCCCTCCGGATGGACCGATTTTGTTGGTTAACGAACTCGTTCAATCGTTTGATGGGGAGAATACTACATACCAAGTTTCGTGGCGAAAAAACAAAAACTCTGGCCTGTATCGTGTTAACGGTCACATATATAACTTTATATATATATATATATATATATATATATATATATATATATATATATATATATATATATATATATTAACTGGGGTCATTTTCGGTGTCTACTAGGTAGGATCGATAAAGATTTGAAGAAATTTTTCAGAAATTCCGTCATGAGTGCAACCTCAATAGCTACTTCCTTCGGAGGAAAGTGCTAAAATGAATATGAATAAAAAAATTATTACTTCGGCTTCATATGGTCTCTTAGATTTCGACAATTAACTTGGTTGTCTTTATGATGTCAACAAGCCGCTTCACAATGTGATCACCTAAAATTTCCAGTAAGAATTCAGAAAGCTGGTGTGTGTGATGCTCATAAGCTGGTGTGTGTGATGCTCATAAGCTTTGCGATTTGTGAAGATATTTTCTCCAGGCAGCTGCAAACTGCATGACAGGCAAATTTGAGGGGAGTCCTTTAATATGAGGAAGGAGTATGAGAGGTTTATGTGGCCGATTCTCGATGAGTTCAGACCACTTCTTTTGGATGTATTCCGTGGCTTTGTAATTCCTTTTAGAATTTTCCTAAGGAACGTAGCTATTGAGGTTACACTCATGTAAGAAGTTTTGAAAAAAAAATCGTCATCAATCCTACCTAATTGATAACGAAGTAACACCTGTTATATATGTATATATACTATATATATTTTTTTTTCTTGAATCTAACGCCTAAATTGTCCTTTTTAGACCACATTCCAGACAAAAATCATTCAGACAATGATAACGTCTATCTACAAACTAATAAACATTATAGACAAACTAATAAGCTGTCACATTAGCAATTTCGGTACAACAGATTATTTCACATAATAGTTTCAGAACAAAGGAAAATCAAAATTAAAAGGGAAACAAAAATAGTAACTCAAGAATAAATGATCGCAACTAAAACTTATACAAAAATCGGGCAAGGTCCAACATTAATTTATTATCCTAATTAATGTTATCAGTCAAAGGCTCGTATAAGAAGACTGAGAGAAATTAGGTTGTACTAACGAGGTTGCAGATTGGTCAATAATGCGAAAGATCTAAATAAGGCTGGGTTTTGTGAACGCATTGATTATAGGAAAAAGAAACACTCAAAAATATGAGATTGACTTCTATGTTTAAACATGACTTATTTGTAAGTAACAAAACTTCATTCCACATTTTTTGACATAAGGGAGCCAATCGTTCAACCTATCCCTCTATAAATTTCCACCTCATTTGCAGAGATCTAATGCTTACTAAAAGTAGAAGTTTTCCTCTAATTAGTGAATCTGTAGTCCGAAAGGAGGTTCAGGAAACAATTCGCGATAAACCTCTAATTCGTAGAGAAAAACAGAAGTGCGTAATTGAACATCCAGAAAGTATCATCTATCAATAAGTTTAGTGAATCAAATCATTGTTTTCTTAAAGGACATTTTGTCTATTTTATGGTGTCATAATTAGAACTTGAAAAGTTTTTGAGCAATCCTCATATATATGCGTATATATATATATATATATATATATATATATATATATATATATATATATTGGGGAAGCAGCGCAATATAATATATTATATTATATATTTTATAATATTTATAAGGGGGGGCCTTAAAATTTTGTTAAAGTTTCAACAACCCGGACATATTTCAAAGAACATTTTTTCGATTCAAACCAAAATTGGAGAGTCGATAAAGGCCTTATGTGACACATTTTCTTCCAATTGGGGCGTTTCTACGTGTTCTGGGATCGACGCAATATGCAAAAACGTTTACATTTTATTTTTATTTTGAGAACCATTTTTGCAAGTACCTTTAGAGATAATACAATAGTCATTTATATGGTTAGAAAACGGAGTCTTTCTTCTATTGAAAGATTTCAGTGACATAAAAATCGGATTATCTCAAGGGAAGATATTGAATTTCAAAATGTTACTTTTTCGCTTACAAATTTTTAGTCTCTTCCAGACTGACAAAAAAACATTATTTTTTGTTTTCAATGATATTTACCACATTAGGGGTTTTTAGGTTGCTGATTTTAAATATGCTATTATTTTTGGTGTAAAAAATTGTATAATACAAATTTACTTGAAAACGTGAGGATATTTTTAATTTATTTGAAGAAATATAAATTATAGTTTAACGATTATATTTTTCCTTTAATATACTCTATAAACAAATGAATTGGTGAAAGAATCATGCCATCATCATTTTCTAAACTCGATATAAAAAATAAAGCATTTTCAACCTATTTTATTTTAGTTCTCGGCTCCTAACGCTCGGACACGTGCCGACTATTTTTCGATGCAGAATCACCAGAAAAAAAATGGACCAGATCGGTGACTCGACCACTGAATACTCCCCTTGTTATTAGATTTCTACTAATTTTTTGAATTAATTTATTTTGAATATTATTGTTTTGTTATTGCTGGGACTCGAACCCCCATCTCCCGCTTGGGAATCCAGGGCGTTAGCCACTAGATCCACTGGATTTATCAAATATATATATATATATATATATATATATATATATATGTATGCAGGCATTGGCCTCTTGTGAAAAATTGTTATTTCATAAATGTAATAGAGATCTACAAAAACTCTAGAAATATATTTCAAAATAAGAATAATTTTTAGAGATTGTGGATTGATATCTATGTGTATGTAAGTAGTTGATACATGAAGTAGTTGATTGAGCCACGAGCTTGTATTCTTGTCAATTTGTAATGAAATATAATTTTTCTCAAACAGCAGTTTTTTGCAAACTATTAGCATAAATTACGTTTGCATCTCATTGCATAATCAAAATATATTTATTAAACTTGATCATCTATAACAAATTTTTTGAAAATAATTATCATAATAACCGAATATTTAATGTGTGTATTTTATAATATTCAATTTGCATTCGTTTCAAAATGTGTGAATATTAAATTTTATTTATTTTTTACGCCGCTAATATCTAATTATAGTTGTTATTCAAGTTTTTTTTCTAAATACAGACTTGCTCACATACTTAGGAATTAAGTTAATCAGGGCATTGTGTAAAAAGTATCTTTTTTTTAAATAGGAAGATTATTGTTTCTTTTGCGAAATATAGCTTTTTGGGACAAATTTACTTATTTTTAGTTGGTAATTAGCCGAAAATAAGACATTAGTCGACTGGCAGAGCGAAAGGAATAATTCTGAAAAAAAAGTGCAGCAAATTAAAAATACAACTGGCTCATCGAAAGAAACCCGAATAAGGCGAAAACAAGTTGTTTTGACCAGACTTCGCTTAGAGCGTATTTTACTAAAGCTGTCTTGTCTAATAAATCGACGATGCTAATAAAATTCAAATGATATATATATATATATATATATATATATATATATATATATATATATATATATACTAGCTGAATTCCCGTGCTTCGTCACGGCAGATAAGTAGTTATTTTATTGCGTTAAATAATGTTTCATTAAAATTACGTTACTATACAATTCTCTGCAGTTTATTACAGCACGGTTCCCGTCATACTATATTTTATTCAATGGGCGTTAAAATTTAAAAGTTTATGTTTCCAAGAAGTCATACGGTAACACCCAATATATTTACGAGTATTACCAAGGTTACAGGCGAGGAGGCTGTGCAAGGGTTCCGGATATTATTACCTCGCCTGGAAAACCTAAGGATATGCCATACATCACGGTTTGACCGGGACTGTCCCGGTATTTTGCAATTGTTTCGGTGACCCGCCCAGTTTTATCAATGTCCCGGAAAAGGCTGTAAGATGTAAAAAGTAATAAATTCATGTTTATAAGAATCTTTTTTAAATCGGTTACTTTTCTACAACTAGCATTTTTACTACTTCTCACAGTGTCAAAGAAATGAGAAGTAATCTAACTGTAAAACGCTGGAACTACCTGCACAGCGCTGCCAGCTGCCAGACACTACTATTTGGCCGAGAGATTGTTTTAAGAAAATCAAGTAGCAAAAAAAGTTCCCTTCTTATTTTTAAGGTTTGGGTAGACTAACAGTTTAGGATTCCCCCTTCCCGTTAGTTGCTAGGCTTAAAACTCACCAACCATTTTGCTTATAATTTGTACTCTTTTTATCCCCCCCCCCCCTGGTATGCCCATCCCATATTAATGTGCTCCAGTTTAACTCTCCAAAAATATGGCAAGCCTATCTGACGGGGACAGGCAGAAAAGAAACGCAATTAAAACTCTATGAGGGACAGTTAATTTCTAGTAATTCAAGGTCTGCCATCATAGTTGAAATTAACCTCAATTAGAAATAAATCTAAGAGATAGATAATGTAAGGTAACAGCTGTTCTTTATCGTCCTAGCAACGCAGGCTGCCTAGGCTTGCCTTCTCTAACCAACTCAAACTTTAAACCCCCTAAAAATGCTTAAAAATACGAATATCAAAAAATCCTTTCTTAGCGAGCGCCTACGTTATATAGGGAGTGTCCATGCAAAATTTCAAAATTTTCTGTCAAGCGTTTGGGCTGGGCGTTGATAGATGAGTGAGTGAGTGGTATTTGACAAATATATAGTAGATATATATATGTATATATATATATATATATATATATATATATATATATATATATATATATACAGTAAAACCTTGTTTACCCGGATCAACTGGGACCAGGACCGATTCTCCCTTACCAATTCTAGTCAATGCTTCATCCTTTGTTCCATAGCCACAATGTTTTTACGTTTCGTATGAATCGTGGCAAACGAGCAAACCGATACTGTACCTCGACCGAGAGGCTTGTACAATTCGCGTAATTAACCTACTGAGAATAGCAATTTATCGTTTGCAAAACGAGTCTTCATTTACTCAGCTGAACAACATAATTTCGTTTTCAAAACTTGTCCGGGTTATCAGGACGTCCGAGTTAAAGAGGTCCGGGGTAACGTGGTTTTACTGTGTATGTACAGTGAAACCTCCCTTAACGGACACCTCCCTACAGCGGACACCTCTACTAACGGACATTTTCTCAAAGTCCCGAATTTTTCTATAGGTAAAATAAACCTCTATATTGCGGACACCTCTGTACATAGGACACGGACAGAAAAACCGATTTTTTTACCTCCTTACTACGGACAATTATAGCTAATGTTATTTTAGAAGCGTTCCCATCGGTGTAGGTTTCCAGAAAAATGCGTTAACAATAACAAACTCTTTGTAAGAATAAGATATACAATATACAGAATAGTGACTAGTAATATTTTCTTAGGATTTTCACAAGAGGAACCCCTTCCTTTTCAGCAGAAGCATATGATTTTACCGCCGGCAGATTACTAATGTTTTGCCTACGCGGTATCACGGTTCTGGGAATATTCTATAACTCTGTTCGGTTCACATTCCTTCCGCAGAACTTCCCTCTCTTCACTTTTCAGTTGGTTTTTAGCTCTTGTTGAGTAAATATCGTGCTTTCTCTTCAATATACCTACTTGGAAATCTCTGTCACTTAAAGAAAAAATTGACGTGATAACATTTTCTAATCCCGAAAAATGTGGTGTGCGTAAAGTTGCCGAGTTTTTTAAGATAGGGAAAACACAAGCAGCAGAAATATTGGAAAAGAAAGATGAAATTTTGAAGAAATGGACGGAAAATTGTGACAAAAATGTTGTCCGAGAAATAAGAACTTCTTTATGCTTTAAACTTTTTAGAACAAAAACTTTTTTTAAGTTCATACGTATTGAACTTAAAAACTATATTCTATATACTTAAAAAAAACTTGTTATGGGTAATTATTAAATGATTAATTAAAACATGAATTAAATAATAATAATATATATATATATATATATATATATATATATATATATATATATATATTATTATATTATAATTAAATGTACAAATTCGGTACGTATCCATCTCGACCAACCCCTCTGTATAGCGGACACCTCTATATAGTGGACAACTTTGGTTCTCCCAGAGGTGTCCGCTATAGGGAAGTTTCACTGTATATATATGTGTGTGTGTTTGTGTGTCTATTAAATTTTTAGTGTGTTGGGGCTATAAAAGGTCGACATACCTAGTCTGTACTTCCGTGTTGCAAAAAAAGTAAATTAATATGTTGTCTTTCTCAGAGAATGAATCGTTTCTGCTTTATTAGCACTTTCCTCCGAAGGAAAGTAGCTATTGAGGTTGGACTCATGACGGAATTTTTGAAAAATTTCTTCAAATCTTTATCGATCCTACCTAGTAGACACCGAAAATGACCCCCGTTAAAATTTATATATATCTATATATATATATATATATATATGCATATATATATATGTGTCTGTTAACACGATAGCGGCCAGAGTTTATGTTTTTTCGTCACGAAACTTGGTATATAGCATTCAATTAGCAAACGATTGAACGAGTTCGTTAACCACCAAAGTCGGTCCACCGGAAGGGGGGGTTTACCCCGAACCCAAAACACTTATTTGACTATGTCAGCCGTAATATTTGTTATATTTCAACGAAACTTGGTATCCGTAGTGTTAATATAGAGAGAAAAGTGAGATATAAAAATGAACTAAATCGGTTCATTAGAAGGGGGGGTTTACTCCGGACCCACAATACCAATTCGCCACTACCAGCCGTGATTTTTGGTATATTTCGACGAAACTCTGTATTCGTAGTGGTAATCTACAGGTAAATATGTGTTGTAAAAAGAAACTAAATCGGTTCATTAGAAGGGGGGTTTACTCCGGACCCAAATTCCTAATATACTCATACCGGTCGTAATTTCTGCTGTATTGTAACGAAACGCTGTATACGTCGTTGGTAACTCATGAGAAAGAAGTGTTGTAAAAATGAGCTGAATCGGTCAATCGGAAAGCGGGGGTTTAATTTGTAATATATTTGAATAGAAAAGCCCGCCAAACGTAGGTTCACAAAGGCGCCGCAAGGAGCGCTCTCTACCACTAGAGTGACTGTATCCTGTTCCTGCGTTCGATCAAAATACGATAATATGAGGATTTTTGTATTTATTACTTAGTGCAATAGGTACCATGTGTAAACATAACTCTGGATGCAAATTAATAATTGATCAGTTACTCATTACAAAATGAGAACTATTCACGTTTTTATTTTATTTATGTAGGATATTTTAAGCAAATTGTTCTGGAAAGCAGTCTACACTACCCAAATTCTGAGGAAAGTGCTGAGTTATGCAGCTCCTGCGTGACGGACTTTTTTGTAATTGAATACAAACATACTCTCGGGTGAGAAGTGCTGTAGGGTTTCCCCAACACCTGTCTGGTAGGGTCCTAGGAATCCTTCGTCATTCTTTAACGGTTTCTTCGAAGAATCGATGTGCAGGAAAGTGTTCACATTTTTCCTCAAGGAACTATCTTCGCTAGAGCTGAGCAAACTATTTAATAAAGCTTATTAGATAATATTATATACAAATATGTAATTTGCTTAATGTCCGTCTTATAGGGAGCGCGCTCTCGCTCAGAATCCCCATCAAGATTCTAAATCGTTATTTATAGAAAATTCGGTGTCAGGTTCTGAGAGTAATTTAGTCATCTTGGCTCGTATTCCAAGCGTTCTTATTTCTAGGGTAATATAGTTAATATTTTGCGAAAAAAGAAAAAAGTTACAGATTTTTGGCCCAAAAATGCACAAAACATTTACAGGAGCGGAATTTACTCTCTCGGTCTATTGGACTTCCGCTCAAAAAGCTATATTGCAAACCACAGAAAATTGTTTGTCATTTTACTGAAAAGTTCATTTTAATTGCATTTACAGAAACAACATGCAATTAAAAACGGGAAAAGGACGCATGGGACCGCTCAAGACAAACGAAGCTATTTGTCCTACTGAGATTGACCAATCGAAAATTCTGTGATGTATGCAGCGTTATTCGTGGAGTTCTCGATCTCGTAGAAGGTAGAAAAATAATGTCTCTCCACTGTTTTTCAAAGTATTTATTAGCAAAAGCTTTTCGAGAACATGGTTCTCATCGTCAGTGCATCTACAATTTTCACAAAAACACGCATATTACTTAGCTTTAGTAATAAGAATACTTATAAATACTTAGCTTTAGTAATAAGAATACTTATAAATATTTCTGTAATTAATATATGCGTGTTTTTGTGAAAATTGTAGATGCACTGACGATGAGAACCATGTTCTCGAAAAGCTTTTGCTAATAAATACTTTGAAAAACAGTGGAGAGACATTATTTTTCTACCTTCTACGAAATCGAAAATTACTTAAAAACTGTTATTGTAAGGCGTAAAACTGAAGTTTAGCGTCCTCACAAGCGATTTCTTCAACATTTTTCACTACATCGTATTTTAATGCGCTAAACACGAATACGTTAAACAAAAAATTCGCTTTCAACTAGGAAAGAAGTTATTATGCACTAAAGTTCACTGTTAGGAAGGTTATAAAAGTAGGCGTAAAAAGCGCATTTGTAAACATGCGCATTCGCAGACATGTAACATTGGTAAACAGAGAACTCTCATTTGAATTGTTCATAAAAAAAATTATTCAAAAATTATTGTCAATTTTAAGGGCATCCTCACCCCTGTCGCTTATGGGCAGACGTTCTATGCGTTTCCGCTCGCTACGCTCGCTCAAGAAGATATCAAAACCCTATTCAATCCAACTCGCAAAAATTAATAGAATTCTATTAATTTTAGCCATTTGGATTGACTAGAGTTTTGATATCTTCTTGAGCGAGCGGAAACGCATTGCATGTTTGCTAAAAAGTCGTCCTAGACATTCTTCTTATCCTCTTAGACATCCTTCTTAGCTTTCTTCTCCTTTAGACGATATGTTCGGTGAATGTAAATCCCCAATCGCACCGAAAAATGCCTTTAATGTAATTCTTAAAATATGCCTTTGAGGAATTCTTGTCTAGTGTGGACGAGAACTATAAATTCGTGCAACTTCATTGGTAGTTTTTTATAAAATGAAAGTATGTTGACAATCGAAATTCAGCAGGCGCAAATTAGAACGAAATAATAATTATAAAGACATTAGCTAATTATTAAGGGATTTCTGTTATATAATACTTTTCATGAACGAAACAAGAAATGTGAAAAATGTTTCATTATTTAAAAAAATGGGTGTGAATAAATAACTAATGGTGAAGTTAAATAATTGATGGTAAATTACGGACTTTTCCATACCCGCGCATGTGGACTAATATAGTTGTTTATATTAGCTCTCCTAACACGAATATCAGTGAACTTTAGTGCTTAATAACTTCTTTCCTAGTTAAAAGCGAGTTTTTTTTTTTACGGATTCGCGTTTAGTGCATCAAAATACGTTATTGTACTAAATTTGAAAGAAATCGGTTGTGAGGACGCGAAACTTCAGTTTTACCTTGTAATTTAGCAAACATTCGGATGTTCACTTTCTACTTACCACGATTAGTGAACCGTTATTCAAACCTGTTAATGTCGTTTATTACATATTTTTTTCTAATACTACTGAACTTCGAATGTAACCAAAATTTAGATGTGCCAGTTTTCGATGAATATCATATATCTAAAACAATTTTCGACTGAATCCATCACTTCTGAATATCCATACCGAAAATTAGTCTTGCAAAATTTGTATCTACATTTCTCGGAAAGGGTTACAGATATCACCTTTGAAATGGTTTTCGTACTTTAAAATACCTATAAATCGTGTACCTTCAAATATATTAACACGAAACTACAATGTAAGCACAACGATTTTTTTTTTTTTTTTTTTTTTTAATATGCCCAAAAAGGCAATCTTCTTAATGAGATATGTAACTCATTTATTTTTTTTCTTCCACCTAACAGAATAAAATCGACAACTGTTGTATTTTCCCAGTACCCAAATCCTCTCGAACATACTTCTGATAGCATGCGAAGTGATATTTATGGATAGTGTTTACAAAAAAGGCTTATTAAGTTAAGTTTAAAAAATGTGGATTTCTTATCTATCTTTGCAATATATATTAAAGCCAACTCAACATTTAACATTTATTGGTTGATATCGTTCCAATATAATAAAAAAATGTAGGTATAATGGAGTCAACGACCCCTCCAAGAGTTACCAAACTTCTCCACGGCCGAGAACTTTCACAGCTCTTGAAGACCAAGTCTGTGGAAAGTGGCATTGAATCCATTCAGTTGTAAATGTCTTGACAATCCATTAAACTGGGGAGTGGAATTTAAAATGCATCCTTTTTTTTACTTTAAGAAAAAAAGCTTCTTAAGTTTTTTTTTGTCAGGTACTTGCCACAACAATAGCCTATAGAAAAGCAGTCAAAGTGTTCCTTATACAAATCCACACCGTTTGACCAATTTTGACAAACTTGGTACACGGGTAGGCCTTGGTACGGGGAGTGTCACAGGCCAGGTCAAAATTTCTACCAGCTGTCTGTCTGTATGTTTGTTCCTTATGCAAATCCACACCGTTGGACGGATTTTGATCAAACTTGGCACACAGATAGGTCTTGATACGGGGAGTGTCATAGGCGAGGTTAAAAAAGTCTACCAGGTGTCTGTCTGTATGTTTGCTCCTTATGCAAATTCACACCGTTTGGCCGATTTTGACTTGGTACACAGGTAGTTCTTGATAGGCTAAGTGTAAATTTTCGATCAGCTGTCTGTCTGTATGTCTGTTTCTTTCAAATCCACACTAGTGTAGCATGACACGCCGGGGAACAGCTAGTAATACACAAATTACTTCATTGTTGCAAGACGGTTTGTATTTTTTTACACTGTCTGCATGAGCACACTTGAGTAACTGGCAGCCCAAAGTTCAGTAATAATAGACATTTCAAAAACAATTTACCCACTCAATAATTACATTACAATCTACTGGCCGGCCGTACATGAAGGTAGCGAAAAGAAGCCCATAGCAGATTCGTCAGCAAAACCTGCTACTAACAGAATATGAGCTCAACCGAACAATCACACACCAAGAATTGACCTGTACAATTAACCTAAATGTCAAGAATTATTGACTTCACCGCTGGACGCAACTAATTGACAATAAATTGCCAACGATCAAATATATTGCTGCTGGCTGCCCATCCATCTACCACGACAACAGACGAGAAGAAATAGTGCTGGCTAGTCTAAGGATTGGCCGAACTTGACCAACTCCCACCCCGGATCACGAACCCTTTAAACGCAACATTTTTATAGAAATTTAAGAAACTTTGCTGTTTTTATTGTTGCATGATATATATATATATATATATATATATATATATATATATATATATATATATACATGCCTATATAAGATAAACAACATTAAATTTAGTCAATGTAGAATTTACAATAAAAGAACTACCTACGGAAAGTAGAAGGAAAAATCAACTAAATTTCCCACATGAAACCAAATATTTGTTGGAAGATTACGCCCAGTAGATAAACTCAATATTCTATAACACAAAGGCATAAAAATGTGAACTCTTTATTTGAAGACTTCTGCTGACCTAGCAGTACTGTTCGACTAAACATAAGGCATTTTAATACATAATTTTCCTATTTAAAATCAAATTAAAGGCCAAATTAACTTATCATTAGATACAGGTTTATTAAATCATGCAGATATACCGACTTCGTAAAGATATCAAATCGTCAGCGAAGCAAAACATTTCGCTGACTTTCTGAGAAAACGGCAGATTTTCTGACGAAAAACTCTGTTGATTTTTAAAGAAATATACATTTTATAAAGTCTTTATATGGGCGGCGCGCTGATAACACGCAGGGATGTAAAGGACAAACAGATAATAAAGTGTTACAAAAAAAAAGAAAAATGAAGTACTATTTTTGACCTACGCCATGTATATCCGAAAAATGAATACTATTAATAATAACACAGTTAGAGACAATATGCCAAGTACCTTAGTTGAGAATAATTAGAAAATAGAGAATTCATCATTGATAGACCCATTCCTAATGAAAACATTAATTATTACTCAATTTTACTTGGTCATTAATGGAAATCATGGCTTCCTCCATGACCTAATAAATAATTGAATAATGGCAGTTAGTTTTTAGTAATATGTTATGTAAAAAAAATTAACTATAGTGTAAATAGCAATGCTGTAAATTATGTTTAACACTTAAATCTTAACACAAACATACTAACTTTTGTCGTATGCTCTCCTCAAACTTTTTTTGTAGTACTATAAGTTACTGATAATTGTGAAAAATTGTATTTTTTACTGTATTTCAAAAAAGAGCAAGTCGCCGTCGTTGCGAAGCTCGTAAAATAAATAAATAAACAATGAAAGCAATCTGCGGTACCAACCTTATAACCCGGGTGGGATTCCTCTCTATGGAGGGAGGGAGGAACCGCGCTAATAAGAAGAAAGAATTATACTTCGTGGAGTTTTAAAGTAATCCCTATTGTGCTTGCATATTATTCACTTTTATTAAAATATACAAAACTCATAATTCTGAGTTAAAACTTTAATAATAGTCAGGACAGTTTTCCTCTATAAAATGTAGTATAACAAATGATATGAATATTGTCTTGATAATCCTTGGATGTCCATTAACTTTCCAGACAGTCGAGACCTAAAATATACTTTATTGATAAGTATATTGGAGGCCCGATGGCCGTGAGTGTTAAGGCGTGAGCACTTAAAACTCCGTGCTTAATGTCGTGGGTTCGATTACCACTAGGAGTAGTGGCTTATCTTTCGAAAAAATAAAAGGCATCATCCCTATCCTGGCTAGAAAAGAGTGGTAACTTATAGATAACCCGTCCTATAAAATTCGTTGTTAATAATAAATGGGCGTTAAAATTTAAATAAATAAATTATTCCTCTGTACTTATGTCATTTTACATTGTTGTTTAGATAAGTCGTCCATATTCTTAACTAACATTTTACATTGTTGTTTAGATAAGTCGTCCATATTCTTAACTAACATTTTACATTGTTGTTTAGATAAGTCGTCCATATTCTTAACTAACATTTTACATTGTTGTTTAGATAAGTCGTCCATATTCTTAACTAACATTTTACATTGTTGTTTAGATAAGTCGTCCATATTCTTAACTAACATTTTACATTGTTGTTTAGATAAGTCGTCCATATTCTTAACTAACATTTTACATTGTTGTTTAGATAAGTCGTCCATATTCTTAACCAACATTTTACATTGTTGTTTAGATAAGTCGTCCATATTCTTAACTAACATTTTACATTGTTGTTTAGATAAGTCGTCCATATTCTTAACTAACATTTTACATTGTTGTTTAGATAAGTCGTCCATATTCTTAACTAACATTTTACATTGTTGTTTAGATAAGTCGTCCATATTCTTAACTAACATAATTTATTTTTTTTATTTTATTAATTTTTTTTTTACGACGCATCGACATAAATTTTGGCCATTAGCGCCGACGTCCAGGGTGCAGCCAGGAATTTTCTCAGGGAGCCCTGAGATGAGAAAATTTCTCCCACCATCTCCCGCTTATGAATCTAGCGCGCTAGCCACTAGACCACGGGAGGCCCCACGCATAATTTATTTATTTAAATTTTAACGTCCATTATTATTAACTAAGAATTATAGGACGGGTTATCTATAGGTTACCACCCTTTTCTAGCCCGGAAGAGGCGAATGCCTTTTCTTTTTTCTAAAGAAAAGCCACCACCCCATAGTGGGAATCGAGCCCACTACCCTTGGTACGGAATGTTAAGTGCTCACGCCTTAACTCTCGCCGCCATCAAGCCTCCTAACTAACATAACTTCTATGAAAAACTTTGTTCACTTGCCTTTTTATAAATTCTTCTTACTTATTGGACTCAGAAAAATGTTTTTATAAGCTATATTTATATTTTCGATCTAAGGAATTTTTTAATTATTCTTTTAGTAATTCTGTATTTTTGTTTGTTATTTAGCTGAATAAGGCTGCCAAAGAGCATGCCGAATCATTTAAAATATAGATTTAAAAAAAAAAAATGTTTATTGTTGTTTCTTAGCTGAATGTCAAGTATTTGCTGACAACTTATCACCTCGACGGCTGCCGATATACACCTTATAATAAAACACACTTCTGCAGAATAAAAGATAACTTCTGCAGAATAAAAGATAACTTCTGCAGAATAAAGATAATAACAATGCTTCTTTATTGTTATCAATGTAGGCAAGAAAATGTTGTTTTGGATTGATAAGATGTTGACTAATGTTCTGACTCACTTGACGTTGTTGACAGTAGTGACAGTAGGGTTGTTTAGCCCAGAAGTAGCTGGTTGCTGTGAGACGTGATGAGCACTGCAGCTGTGAGACTGGAGGGAGCTGTCTGCAGCCAGCCCATACATACCGCCAACCAGAGGAGAGGGGAGGCAAATCCCAGATAATGCCTCGGACGATCGTCTGTCCTGCAGGGCGGAAAAGTGTATTAAGATAAAAAATGAAACAATTGTAATTCTTATATAACTTAAAAAGGTGGAAAAAATGCACGCGCAATTGGACTTCAGATAATCTTTTTTTTTTCATTTTCTTTTTTTTTTTGGGGGGGGGGGGTGAAATCAACCACATGGGTCATGGTCACCGTTAAACGAGAAAGAAAAAAAAACTTAATTGTTATTTGAATTGTATGAATTCAATTTATTGAAATATGCGTTTATTATGGATTAAGATAATTTGGAAGAAATAATGATTAGTATTTTATAGTGACTAAGATTACCACTCTCAGGTGAGGCGAGGCCCCAGCTTCACAAGGCTACTCGTATACTTTCTTACAATTACATATTTTGTGGACAGGTCCGGAAAGGATCTATAGCCTCCTAACTTAAAGCATGATGAGTGTTATATTTGATTAAATAGTCCGGTTTCCTTCATAAAATTGATTAAATTAATTATTGCTGTTTTAGTATCGCCCAATATTTCATCTAATGTTCCTGAAATATCGTGACTTCTTCTTTCAAGTTCATAATTTCTGCACTCCGTCAGTATATGCTTAACACTTAATTCTGTTCCCCAGGTGATGCACAAAGTTTGTAGATATTTTGTCATTAAGTGTGAGTGTGTAAGCCTCGTGTGTCCAATTCACACAATGTGTGTGTCCAATCCACAACACGGTGCGACTGTTTTGCAACTCGAGTTACAAACCAGTTGCGTATGAAATTAGTTTGCAACCGAAACAAAACACGCGAGTATATTGGCTTGTTGTAAATCAATTGCCCAACAGTTTCGTAAGTGGTGTGTTTATTTAGTGAGCTTCGTGTTTTTTTTTATAAGAACTTGCGATGTCTGACTCACAAGGGGAGTATACAGCGATGAGGTCACCGATCTGGACAATTTTTTTTTTTCTGGCGATTCTACATCGAAAAATAGTCGACACGTGTCCGAGCGTTCCGTCCAATGCGCCTTGGAGCCGAGAAATATAATAAAATAGGTTGAAAGTGCTTTATTTTTTATATCGAGTTTAAAAAATTATATCGACATGATTCTTTCACCAATTCATTTGTTTTATAGAGTTCCTAGATTAAAAGAAAAATATAATCGTTAAACAATAATTTATATTTCGTCAAATAAATTCAAAAATATGCTTATGTTTTCAAGTAAACTAGTATTAAACATTTTTTATACCAAAAATAATAGCAGAAATAAGTACCCCAAAAAAATTTAATGTGGTGAATATCATTGAAAACAAAAAATAATGATTTTTCCCAGTCTGAAGGAGACTACAAATTTGTAAGCGAAAAAGTAACGTGACGTTTTGAAATTCAATATCTCCTCTTGAGATAATCCCATTTTTAATTCATTGAAATCCTTAAAAAGAAGAAAGACTCCTTGTTCTAACCATATAAATGACTATAGTATTATATGAAAATTTACTTGCAAAAAATGGTCCTCAAAATAAAAATAAAATGTTAACTTTTTTGCATATAACTTCGATCCCGGAACACGTTGAAACATCCCGGTTGGAAGGATATGTGTCACATTAAGGCCTTTTTCGACCCACCAAGTTTTGTTTGAATCGGGTAAATATTCTTTGAAATATGGCCGGATTCTTGAATCTTTAACAAACTTATAAGGGCCCTCCCCATTAGTGAAATTTAAAAAACCTTTTTTTTTTATTTTTGTAATATTCACATAATTTGAATTTAGGGGGTTTTTAACGAGCTAAAAACGAATCTGACATTCGTTTTTAAATCAAAAATTGCTTCACGTTAAGTTCTTGATGGCACATGTTGTTATTGGCTATATGGCTTAAATACACTACTTAAAACTGCCTTTATTTACATAACCCAACATAACATAGCTGAAAAAATGTGTAATAAATAAAACTTTTTGTAACTAAGCAACCGCAAATATCGATAGAATGCACGGCTGCCCGACGAAAGTCTCGTACAACTCACATGCAACGCAACTGCAACCGCGGCCCACGGTTGCATGTGACTGGTTTGAAATCGTCAAAACCCAGTTGCGTCGTGTGCGCCTGCCCATTGAAATACATTGCCGAGGTCTCAAAACAGTTGCGCGTGCAACTGGAGTTGCAAACGTGTTGCATCGTGTGCGATGGGCCTTAACATGTGATTAGTTTCAGGCTAGTTTGAAATCGTCAAAAACCAGCTGCGTCGTGTGCGCCTGTGCATTGAAATACATTGCCGAAGTCACAAAACAGTTACGCGTGCAACTAGTTTGCAACTCGAGTTGAAGAAATATTCCATGTTTCTGTGGGTCCTTTTAAAATTTTAAGAAGAACGAGTAGTGTCTTTGATTTGTTAGAATGGACAAAAAATTCTTTTACAGCCGGGGTCATCTCATTTATAACTTTTACAGAAGGAAGAAATGTATCGGGCTTCCAACAGCTGTTGATCTTCTGAAGTTTTGTATCCTTGAACCTGAGTTATGTAAGAAGTAGATCAACGTTTCTGATTTATTAGTTTAGATATACTTTCTCTTTTTTATTTATTGCTTAATTTATTTTAATTTTCTTCTTAACCTCCCAAGAAATACAACCTCTAAGTGTAGCGTTATTTCCTATTTCATTGACCTTGTAAACGTAAACAAAGGTAAAACTGAAGGAGAGCGTCCTCAGCTACGATTTTCTTCAAAGTTTGCACTATAACGTATTTTGATGCACTAAACACGAATCCGTTGAAAAAAAACCCCGCTCTCAACTAGGAACGAAGTTATTAAGCACTAAAGTTCACTGTTATGGAGGTTATAAAAGACGGGGTTAACAGCTTATATGTAAACACGCGCATGCGCAATAGTCCTTAATGACGAAGTGTAATTGAAATTTAGACTCACCTGTGGTAGCTGACTTGGTCGTAAACTGTCGCTTTTGGGCATACGTGCTATGCGTTTCCGCTCGCTCAAGAAAACATCAAAACCCCTAGTCAATCCAACTCGCAGAAATGAAAAGAATTCTATGCCCAAAAGTCGTCCAAGGCATTCTTCTAATCTTCCTAGACATCTTCAGACGCGATGTTCGGTGGATATAAGTCCGCAATCGCACCGAAAAAAGCGTTTATGCGCTCTTCATATTTATAGGCACGTTTAAAGAGAAATTTGGATAAGAATTATGAAGTCGTGTAACTTCATTTTTAACTTGCTACAAAAAACTGCAATAACGATAACAATAAAAACCTAATTACAGCTTAGAGGGAATTAGAGAAGCTTAGAACGAACAAATCATGAAGGCATTAGCTAATTATTAAGGGATTTCTGTTATATAATACTTTTCAGGAGCGAAACAAGAAATTTGAAGAATGTTTCATTATTTAAAAAAATGTTTCTGAATAAATAAGTGTTGGTAAATTTTAATAATTGATAGTTAATTTCAATTACACTTCTTCATTAAGCACTATTGTGCATGCGCGAGTTTACAAGTACGTTGTTTATGCGATCGTTTGTAACCTTCATAACAGTGAACTTTTTTTTTTAATAACTTCTTTCCTAGTTGAGAGCGGGGTTTTTTTTTTTCAACGGATTCGTGTTTAGTGCATCAAAATACGTTATAGTGGAAACTTTGAAGAAAATCGTAGCTGAGGACGCTCTCCTTCAGATTTACCTAAACAAACTACCGTTTGTATCTACAAATGATATCTACTGAAATCATATCTAGTTGATCCCCATGAGTAATTTCAGCGATTGATTAAAAGCTTATGGCAAAGAGGTCTTGATAAGCTTCGAGAATAACCTCATGAAGGCATTCCTGTCAATGGTAAAATATGAGTTATGCTCCTCCAATGAACGCCACTGAGATTTTCAATTTCAATATTTATAAGGCAATGCTAGAAGAACATGATAAAAAAAAAAAAAAAAAAAAAAAATTATAAAAATCCGCTGTCTTTTGGAATTGCTGTTAATGGTCATTTTGACCATAAGGAGTCAATTCCAACCTATGGTGCCGTTGACGGGTTTTTCCCTCATAAATCGTGGATTCAAAACATTTGAAGGCCAATTTTGCAGGGGCCAACAGATGACCATTATTTTTCTGACACCCTATACCTGCACACGGAAATCTATTAATATGTGTGAAAAACGTTTGTGGGATAGCACATAACACCAACCGAGAAAAGGATTTGGGTTTTCTTTAGTATTCTTAAAGGAATGTGAAATTTCGAATTGGACTGATCTGCCAATTTTTTTTCGAATGACATAGTATTCCGGATTTTCGTAATATATATATATATATATATATATATATATATATATATATATATATATATATATATATATAGGGGAAGGTGTTGTACCTTTGACCACTTTGCACAATTGAATTTTTTTTAGCTTGAATATTAAGGCTAAATTCATTTTTTTTATTTCATTGTAATTAGTACTCTATTGTTTATCATATTTAAAAGAAAAAAAAATGGTATTGAGTAATATTATAATTAATTGTAAGTTTAATAAATACAGGACATGGATGTAAGCAAAATAAAAAGATATTATTGATATAATGTTATGCTTAATATGCTGATAAACCAAGTCGATAAACGTTTTAACTGTCAAGCAGATCCACTAGCAATAGTAGGGTATGGAAGTTCAGCCACAATGTCTTCAACATCAATATCATACAAATTTTCATCTTCTCTCGTAAACTTGTCACTTAAAGTTTGTTTTTTCAAATATTGGATCATATATTGGACATTTAATACAACAGATCTCTGCGACTAAATATGTAATAGTATTTTTACTTTTATATTTAACAAGTATAAAATTTATTTTTTCCAAATCATATTTTTCAAATTGTTGCTGGTTATCGACTTAACTCACGACATTTATCAGACAGATAAACGTCACTTTCTCCTCAAGAAATTCCCGTGTCAGTATTAGAATCTGAACTGTCATTAGAATAATTTTCTTTTTATTCGCCACTTTTTTAGGAAGGGGTTTATTTGTACGTGGTGTCTTACGTTTAGGGTGGTGCTTTCGTTTTTTTTTCTCCTTCAATAATTAGCTTTTCAGGATACGAGGTTTCCCTTTAGGCCGGCCCGTGTTTGACATTTTACTTGCCTCCGCTTTTCGATGAGGTCTTACAACTTCAGAAGGAACGATAAGGGGCGATAGGTTCGAGCTGCTACACTGAGGATTAATAAAGTCGGTTTAAACTTATTTAATTTATTATTTTTTAAATTCTTTGAACAATTGAAGAAACCAATATTACTTTTTTTTTAAATTTGTAGCAGAAGAACATAAAAGTTGAATTTTGTAAAAATTACTCGGGTGTGTTGTACCTTTGACCTGGTCAATGGTACAACAACTACTTGTGGTCAGAGGGGTAACACCCTGGTAGTGTAAATTAAAATGTATGCTAAAAATTTTAGGGTTAAGATAAATCAATTTCAGAAGCTACACCATGTTTCTTATTGTAATAGCTACTTTGTCAAATGATTTCCATCTAAAAAGACTTAATACTAAAAATATTATGAGGCAAAACGTCATCAATAAATAACTTACATTTTTATTATAGAAATGGATAAGTATTTTCTGCAAGAATCCTCTTTGACTTGAATAATCCAAAGTAGGTTACACAAGCCCTTTAGTGAAGGTGCTAAACACTAATTACACCAAAATTTATAAAATGTTGCTACGTGCCGCTACAGCCTTGGTGGTCAAAGGTACAAGACGGTTAGAGGTACAACACCTTCCCCTATATATATATAATTTAAAGTTGAATCCCGTTGAGTACTAAAGCGAGATCACTCTGTGCCTAAGGTCGTGGGTTCGATTCTCGTTTGGATGGTTGTTGTTATTTTTTATTTTTTTTTTTTTTTCTAAAAGATCTGACTAACTCGATCATAGCGCATTTCTGTTCTTTTCCCTAGTGACATTTGTAGAGCTGGGAAAACAAACATATGATATTTGTTTTGATTTTTCGACACCTGCTCAAAACATATCTCATAGTGCTCAGCTTAAACTGAAGCGGAAATAAAAACGCAATTAAAAAACAAACAACTGCTAAAAAACTGAGGAAAACAAACAGAAAACACCGTTCAAATGAGCGAAACCTATACTTTCCAAGAGTTAAGCACTTATTTCGTCAAATGAGACCGTCCCATCAACAATTACTTTAGAATATTTTTTCTATAAAATTTAGTAAATTTTTGATGATTTGTAGATAAACCACCCAAAAAACCATCATTCATAAAGGACGTTAAAATTAAAAATAAAAACAACTCAATACACCTAGTTACATCACAATGGAACTATTAATTGGAGATCATTATGAGGAATGGATTGCTTGAGCGCTAAAGAACAGAAGTTCTGGTGATTCGATTTAATTTAATTAGGTGATTGAATTTCAAGAATATCGTACACATCTTGGGAGAAACTGGGTAAAATCCCAAAATCTGAGAAAATCAAAAAGACCACCAGAAGTGTTCCTCATTTTATATTCATCTTTATTAAGAATTTGAAAAAAAAATTAAAATACATTACTAGTAAATTGTTGAATGTAGTTTTGTCTTGAAGCTCGTAGGAAGGAAGCTGTACAATTGCAGTAACCACAAGGCAGTGTGATTATAAGTTGGACGAAGGACTTTTACTGGAGCTGGTCTCTAGGCCAGTTACGTTTCAGGCGGCGAACGGGGTTATTAGGAATATGATGTGATGTTAGTGAGTTTATTAGACAATTAGGATGGCCGTGGAATTTTCAATGAAATTTTTGGATAAGGGTTAGATAAATGGAATATTATGGCCATTATGGACACATCTGTAATTTTATATAGGATTTTTGACTGTATCGATTGAATTTTCTGGGGGTTTTTGGATCCCAAGATTTGTTTGTCATAAATCCGCATTGGTCTGAGTATTGCCATGTTAATGAGCCTTTTGTTATTAAGTGTAAGGTCTGATCGTCTGTGAAGTAAGTGAAGTAAAAGTCTGTACCGTCGGTTGAGTTATTGCTACCTGTTGGTAATGTGTGGTTTCCATGTTATTCGTTTGTCAAGTTTAAAGTCCTAGATATCGGATTTTTTTTTATGCAGAAATGAGCCATTAAGGGACACAGGAGTTGAAATAGATCGTCTGGGAGTAAAAGTTAAATGACAGGATTTCTGTGGATTTACTTTATTTCTCCACTTGGTGAACCAATTATCGAAGATGTTAAAATCGCCCTCCCGAATCCGGGGTTTTCAAGGACATGGCACCAGAGCTGGCTTTACCTCCAAAGCCATTTCTCACCAGGTGTGCCTGAACGCACCTGGATAAGAGGTTCGGCTCTTGACTGCAGGCAAACATGTCTGCATCATCGGCAAATATTTGGAGATATGTGTCGGGATAAGTTGGAATATCAGCTGGCTACGTCAGGACTATGATTTAAGGGGTAATACAATTTAGTGTGTGTTATTTTTGTTTCTATGTCTTGTGATGTAAGTAAGTGCTGGTCATGTGGGCGGCTAGTTGTAGCAAGTTTTGCCTGTTCGACTGCTTTTGAAGTCTCTTCGAGGTTCTCATGACCAGGAACCCACACCATCGTTACCATTGTGTGTAAGTCTTTTAGTCATGATAGTTCTTGTAGAATTTTAATGAGGATCGGGTTGGTAGTGTAGATGTTCTTTAAGGAGAGTAAACAACTTAAGGAGTCTGTACACAGTATTATGTGTGGTATTGTAGTCTGTAAGTTGGATAGGCCCAAAAGTATGCCTTGCAGCTCTGCTGTATATATACTTGCATCTACTGGGAGGGGGATGTTGTATCTCCTAAAACTGCAGCTGCACCCACGCCACGTGCATTAGTTTTATTAAATTCACATTTAATTAATTTTGAATTTAATTTGTGTTAGTTTAATTAAATTTACATTTAATTTTGTTAGGTTTGTCTTATTTTTACCGCGGTTCCTCCCTCCCCCATAGGGAGGAACCCCGCTCATAAGGTTGATACAACGAAACAATCCGGAAGTGCCGACTAGAAAATTTCGCGTTTCAGAACCCCTAGAGACCGAAGATAACGGTGGTTCAAATTTGTATACATATATATATATATATATATATGTATATATATATATATATATATATATATATATATATATATATATATATATATATATGTTCGCTCATTTCTGGCTTCCCTAATGGTCCGATTGTGATGAAATTTGGTACAAAAATCCGTCTTCCAATTTAAAAGGTCAAGTTCGTTAACCAGCAGAATCCGCCCACTGGAAGATGGCGTTTGGGGCGAAATTCGCGCAAAAAAAATCATAACGCTTACGTTTTTGAGTTCATAAGCTTGTAAGTACTCGTTTTATAGGCTTCTTGGGCTATGAAAACGAATGAAACTATTTTCAAGGCGATAGCTTTTACCGTTTTCGAGAAAAGTGGAAAAATTGTTTTTGAATGCCGTTTTTGGTTTGGGTACTTAGAATCATGGGATTCAGTTGAAACATTTTCTGCATGTTCGAATTTTATCAACACTAATATGTTGAAATTTTGGTTACGTTTGGAGTAAAGGAAGGGTTAGAATAAAATATTTTATTAACAGACAAGAAAAGTTTTGGTAACTTTGTATACTTTCGTTAGTATCTCGAAAACCGTTGACAATCTCGGGAAGCAGAAGGTTACCATTCGAAAGCTTACTAAATGCTCTACAAAAAAGGTTCTAAAGAAAGTTTTAATTAGGCCGTGCTTAAAACATTTACGTAATTGATTTCGTTTATTCGAATGATTCTTTTTGTCTGTTTTATTCCTTGTTATTTTTAAATTGCTTATAGTCGGATAATGTATTTGACAATAAAACAGATTAAGTAAAATAAGAAGATCAATTTATTGTTAAAAATGTAGCGTTCAAAGAGAGAGATCCCAAGGCTTTCCAAATGCCTCTGTGCGGAGGCCTTTCTGCTCGACTTATGGGATAGCTGTCCCAAACAGGTAAGATTGTAAATCAAGACCTTTCAAGACTGGTTTGTTTGAGATTTCATTTGGATAGGTGTTTCGCTATTGATCTAAACAAAGTAATAACTGTTTCTATTCTATGCCTTCATAAAAACTAGAGATAAGAATGGAACCGCGCTAAGATGTCGCAGTTCCTGCGAATCGGACTTTTTTTTAAATTACTTTAGTGTTGTTTTATCCTACACCATAACTGCAGGCATCTTCCCCGTATATGGAATGTGGGGGAAGATGCCAACTATTGAATGTTAGGTACAGAGAAATAAAGTGTGTTTTTTCAGAACCCTTTTATTTCAATTTTCCACATAGTGATCGAAAACATCCTTAAATGTGGTGACTCCAACTTACCTTAGAGCAAATAATGATGAATTATTTGCAGATAATTGTTTTATTTATTTTTTTTTACTGCTATTGGCTTACCCGACATTGTTTATTGATAAATGGAATAGCAATTATTGCGCTGCTTCCTCTCTCTCTCTCTCTCTCTCTCTCTCTCTATATATATATATATATATATATATATATATATATATACATATATATATATATATATATATATATATATATATATATAAATAATACGCAATTATATTTATTAATTGACCGTCTGCTTTAGCAGACAACCAGCGAATTCTGGCAAGTTAGAAAAAAGCGGTTGTTTGGGGCGCGCCCACATGTCACGATAATAAATTAATCAAGTAGAACAGCTAATGTCCTAAATAACCTGGAATTTATAATGAGCATTTTTGAGCGTTTGTAGAAGGACTGGTTTGAAATGGCTACCGGTGCTATAAGTATTAATTTATGAGGAATAGATTTAGCGTAATTTTTACAATGATTTGTCCATCAAAGCACCGACAGCATAGACACTCCCTTTAATGTAAACACTCGCTAAGAAAGTTTTTTTTTTTTTTTTTTGATATTCGAATTTTTAAGTATTTTTAGAGGGGTTTGAATTTTTAGTTGGCTAGAGGAGGCAAGCCTCGCTAGGACGATAGCAGAACAGCTGTTATTGTACTGTATCTATTTCATAGTATTATTTTGAATTTCGATTAATTTCAACTATGATGGCAGACCTTGAATTACTAGAAATAGACTATGATTTTGTCCCTCATAGAGTTCACGCTACACCTGGTGATGGTCCATCCGAGGTAATAATATCCCGAACCCTTCAGCATCCCCAGTCAGAACACTTCTTGATAGTGCTCGCAAATAGAATGGGTTTTTCCAAATGACTTCTTGGAATCAAATTTTTTTAAATTAAAGCCATTTATTATTTATTGTTGGCAACGAACCGATACTGGTTAAACTGCTATTCCTGGTAGCCTATAGATAACGGGCTATCTATAGGTTATCTGTTTGTTAACACTGGTCCGTAGCGCCCTAGTGTCAAGAAACATTATACTTTGATTATTTATCAATTGATGAATAGAATATAGTATGACGGGAACCGTGCAATAATAATCTGCATAAATTAAAGAGTAGCGTTAATTTTGAATATACATTATTAAAAACTATAAAATAACTACTTTTCTGCCGTGACGAAGCACGTGTATTCAGCTAGTGGACTGTAATAATAGGGGGTTGGTACCGAAAACTATCCCCCTATGTCAGTGACTTTTGTCATACAAAAAAAAAAAACTATGTAAACCTGAAACATTCCTCTGCAAGGAGACTTTAACATAAAACGAATAAAAGGAACATAATATGCTCTTTAAAAACTTTTTTAGCGTAGAAGTAGCAGCAAATAAAAATCTGTAGAGTGATTATTTCTGGACGTTAAAGAAAGCGGCCTCCTACTAGCACCCAAGAAACTCCGGAAGCTATCAAAGCCAAGCGGAAGAAATTGGTTCCTGCCCTTTCCTTTTACAATAGGAGACAAAGAATGTTCAAGAAACTGTCTAGTGTAATGTTCTCTAATGGATATAGATGCGAATTATTCACCAAGAAGATGCGACCTTAAAGTTTTCTTTCGGCCTAATTTCGGTCCAATAATCTCTTTTGACTCACTCTATTCATACCTGGGTCACTTCCGGGTGGGTCTCTGCCGTTTTCACTTCCTGTTCACATTATGCGTATTTTCGGTCTCATATTCACTTCTGGGACACTAGACATATCCCTGGGCCACTTCCGGGTCGTTATGAGTTACTTCCGGTTCACTATCGGCCTCTGCAATTTATTTTTGTCTAAATCTGATTATGATAGTTATAATCTAATGAAAATAAAATAGTTCCGTTAGCCTATGACCGTGAGTAATGCCTGAATATGGAATGAAACATTATTCACTATTCAGAATTAAATAACAGATTTCTTCATTATTCTGAATGATTTTTGCCCAAGACTGATTTCAAGCTATCTAAGAAAAATGTGAAGCATTGTAAAATAAGTGAAAATAATAAAAGTAGCTGTCAGTATGTTTACATAATTCCTTCAGATTAAACGGAAGCTCGACAATTATTTGAATAATTCGGGAGAAAAAAAGATGTCAACCATTTGAGTCCGGGAGTAACGGAATGTCAACCATTTGAGAAACATATAAACGAATTGCATTTCGTGGAAGACGCTTTGGCATTGGCTTACTTTTTTTCTCGCCGTTAAAAGAAATGAAAAAAAAACCTATCCTATGTATAGATTATAATCTGCTCTTAATACTCTAGAAGGCCATATTGTAAATGATCTAAGGACTTATTGCGGTTCTATATATAAAGTATAAATAAGTTAAGGGGCGAGGGTATTAAATTTTGATCATTATAAACGAAATTGGACTTTATACAGCTGACAATAACAGTTGATTAAAGCAATACTTGATGTGGCTTTTGTCGTGTAAGGTTGACATTTATACATTTGGGCTCTATTAGTACTGTGGTGGTTTTGAATCTCCTGAAAATTCAAAAACAAATATATATATATATATATATATATATATATATATATATATATATATATATATATAAATGCATCTATATTTTACATATTGTTATTAAATGCATATCGTCCCTATCATGTCTGTTATGGGCAGTAAACACTGATGGTTGAGTCAGCCATAAACATTGTGTCCTCTAACTAGTCTCAGCCATCGGAAGGGAATGATGTCTTAATTGTCAAGAACAAGAAGTCTTTTCAAACGTCCAGTTATTCTTCAAAGCCTGAAAAGGGAGCCAGCTCTACTAATATCCAATAATGACAAACCTATAAGTTTTTTTTTTTTTTTTTTTTCATTTTTCATTTATTTATTTGAAATCTGTACAATTATTAGCTGTACAATAATCAAGTCTGTTCATGCAGATATTATGTACAATTTGACAAAAACGGTAAAAGTAAAATAAAAGAAAAGAAAAAATAATACAAAATATGGAAGAAGGCAACCACTGTTGGCACTTCCAGAGATGTCTTGGTAAATGTTTTAATGGTCACGATAAAATCATATGATTAAATTGTCTCGAGGCCACTGTCTCTTGAGCCGCCTGGGAGGATTGTCTGGATGGGATTGGGATGATAAGGATAGACCCTCAGGATTAGGATGGTAAGACAATTTGGAGTGGAGCATTTGGAATCGGGCTTTAGCAAGGTCAAGGACAAATGGGATGTTGAGGTCATTGTGAAGGGTTTTGTTGGAAACATAGAAAGGAGCATTTACAATTTTACGAAGTACTTTTGACTGGAATGCCTGTATTCTATTGATTTTGGATGTTTTTGCAGATCCCCAGAGTTCAAGTCCGTATGTCCATATTGGTCGAATGATTGTTTTGTATATCGTTAGTTTGTTCTGTATCGATAATTTAGATAAGGGTCCAAGCAGTCGTCTAAGTAGTCCGTATCGTTTGTTCAGTTCCTGTCTTTTCAGTCTCGTGTGAGGGTTCCAAACCCTTAAGTAAATTCAAGGTCGATGTGAATATCAAATACAGGTAAATGAGCCTAGTAGGCATTTCTTAACCATAAATACATCCTTTGGGCTCTACCAGTACAATCTTTTGGTATTGGGTTTGAAGACCGCTTCAGCTATTTTCCAATCTGTAATTGACAAAATACTTTTAGGTCTTGAATACACCACAGCATATCAAGATAATATATTGATAGGGGGTAAAGATCGGGAGTCCTGTCAAAGTAACCTCAATAAAGTACTGGATAGATTAGAAATGTATAATGTTAAGATAAATCCAGAAAAGAGTGATTTTTTTGTACAATCTCTAGAATTCTTGGGTCATCAACTTAGTCATAATGGCTTAAGTCCTTCTAAGTCAAAGGTGGAAAAAATTGTTAACACACCTAGCCCCGAGAACATATCTCAGTTGAAAGCGTATTTGGGTCGAATTAACTATTATAGGAAATTTACCAAGTTGTCACCCGATGTGCTTGAACCACTTCATAACCTGTTAAGGAAAAATGTCCCTTGGGTCTGGACACAAGAGTGTGAAAAAGCATTTATTCTTAGTAAAAATCTAATTTCTGACAAATGCATGCTAGTCCTATTTGACCCGTCCCAGCCCACCGTTTTAACTTGTGATAGCAGTTGTTATGGTGTAGGTGCAGTCCTAAGTCACATAATAGATGGTGTCGAGCACCCTATAGCATTCGAGTCAGCTACACTTACCCCTGCACAGAGAAACTATTGTCAAGTGCAGAGAGAGGCACTCAGTATTGTATTTGGAGTGACAAAATTTCATAAATATTTAGTAGGTAATAAATTTACCATCGTCACAGACTGTCAGAGCTTGATTTCTATTTTTTCTGAAAATACGTTGGTCTTTGTTATTGTCCTCTTACGATTATACTATCAAATATAAAAAGTCCGTCACGCAGGAGCTGCATAACTAAGCACTTTCCTTAGAATTTGGGTAGTGTAGCAGCGCTCCTTGCGGCGGCTTTGTGAACCTACGTCTGGCGGGCTTTTCTATTGAAATGTATTACAAATTAAACCCCCGCTTTCCGATTGACCGATTCAGCTCATTTTTACAACATTTCTTTCTCATGAGGTACCCACGACGTATACCGCGTTTCGTTACAATACAGCAGAAATTACGACCGGTATGAGTATATTAGGAATTTGGGTCCGGAGTAAACCCCCCTTCTAATGAACCGGTTTAGTACAACAGATATTTACCTGTAGATTACCACTACGAATACCGAGTTTCGTCGAAATATACCAAAAATCACGGCTGGTAGTGGCGAATTGGTATTGTGGGTCCGGAGTAAACCCCCCCCCCCTTCTAAAGAACCGATTTAGTTCATTTTTATATCTCACTTTGCTCTCTATATTACCATTACGAATACCAAGTTTCGTTGAAATATAACAAATATTACGGCTGACATAGTCAAGTTAGTGTTTTGGGTTAGGGGTAAACCCCCCCCCCCCTCCGGTGGACCGACTTTGGTGGTTAACGAACTCGTTCAATCGTTTGCATATTGAATGCTATATTCCAAGTTTCGTGACGAAAAAACAAAAACTCTGGCCGCTATCGTGTTAACAGACACATATATATGTATATGCATATATATATATATATATATATATATATATATATATATATATATATATATATATATAAATTTTAACGGGGGTCATTTTTGGTGTCTACTAGGTAGGATCGATAAAGATTTGAAGAAATTTTTCAAAAATTCCGTCATGAGTCCAACCTCAATAGCTACTTTCCTTCGGAGGAAAGTGCTAAAAGGGTTCAAGCATAGAAAATGCTGATATTTTTTCACGATTATCTGTCAAGAGTCATGTAGAAGTCGATAATGAGAAAGAATGTAATTTTATTTATCTTTCAACACCTATAGTCCCTTATCAGTCAGTTGCAGAGCACACAAAAACAGATAAAGTACTGTCTCAAGTCAGTGAGTTTTTCTCTTCTTTTTAGGATAATTCTCAATGTAATAAGCATCCGTTATTAAAGAAATATTTCAATATAAGAAACCTATTGTCATCTGAAAAAGGTTGCATCTTGTATTGTAACAGAGTAGTTATTCCTGATCCATTAAAGTCTCAGATATTAAATCTGATTCATGCTGATCATATTGGAATTGTGAGAAGTAAGCTTCTAGCCAGGTCCTATGTATGGTGGTTTAATATGGATAAGGATATTGAGCAATACGTTAATCAATGTAAAATTTGTCAGTTAATGTCAAACCGCAATAAGGTTCAGTTTAAATCTTGGCCTGGCAATGAAAAGCCTTGGTGTGTTGATTTGACATAGTGTCAGATAACGGACCTCCATTTAATGCGACCGAGTTTAAGCAATATTGCAATATCAAATTGATTCGCTCTCATCCCTACAATCCCCGCTCTAATGGCCCCGCGGAGAGGGGGGTACAGTCTATCAAAAAGTGTCTTAGCTCACAGTGGTTTGTCCATAGAAACTAGATTAAATGAGTGTCTTTTCTCTTTAAGATCAACGCCGTCCAGTGTTACTGGAGTATCGCCTATGGCAATGATGTTATCTTTCAAGGCTATAACTCCCTTAACCATAAGTGTAACCTGACTCCTTCCTCCACAAAGAGGTGCAAAGACCAGGACACATACACAACATCGTCAAACTATTGAATATGCAAAAACACGTTTTTCAGAATCGAGACTTTGCTGTTGGATTTTGGACGATACGGCTTGGTTTAAATTGTTACAACTCTAACCTTTTAGCGCGGTTCCTCCCTCCCTTCATAGGGAGGAAACCCGCTTATAAGGTTGGTCTCATGAAACAATCCGGAAGTGCCGACTAGAAAATTTTCGTTTCAGAACCCCTAGACACCGAAAATAACGGTGGTTCAAATTTGTATATATATATATATATATATATATATATATATATATATATATATATATATTTGTCTGTTCACGCTTTTCCGGCCCCCCTAATGGTCTGATTTTGAGTTCGTTAACCAGTTGAATCCGCCCACCGGAACATGGTTTTTGGAGCGAATGTCGCGAGAAAAAAATCGTTCCGCTTACTTCATATGCTTGCAAGTACTCGTTTTATAGACTTCTTGGTCTAGGAAAACGAATGAAACCATTTGTAAGGCGATAGCTTTAACCATTTTCGAGAAAATTGGAAAAATAGTTGCTGAATAACGTTTTTGGTTTTGGTACTTAAAATTAGATTCAGTTGAAACATTTTTTGCATGCTCGAATTTCAACAAAACTAATATCTTAAACTTTTGGTTACGTTTGGAGTTAATGAAGGGTTAGAATAAAATATTTTATGAACAGACATAAAAAGTTTTGGGAACTTCATATACTTTCATTAATATCTCGAACACGGGTTGGAAATCGTGGTAAGTGGATAGAAACTATTTGAAAGCTTACTAAATTTTCTACAAAAAAGATTCTAAAACTATTTTTGATTAGGTTATGTCAATCGGAGAAATAAGTGCTTAAAACTTCAAATACGTCTGTTTTGTTCTTATGAATGGGTTTTTGTCGTTCTTTTTGTAATTTTTGTCTCTTTCCCTTAGTTTTTTATTGCTTTTTATTTTTGTAATTCTTATACAGTGGAACATGGATAATTCGAACTTCGATAATTCGAATATTTCTCTCGGTCCCTAGAATTTAGGGCATTAACAATGTAAAAAAAATCGTGGTTAATTCGAATAACATTTTGGATAATTCGAATTTTTTACGAGTCTGTAGCTCCAATGAGAGATGTTCGATCTTAATTTTTTTTAAAAATATGGTCCAATCGGGTAAGAAGGATAGTAAGATACGGATGTAGGGGTTCTGGGACAAGAATAGCGACGGTTCCATCTATGAGAGGTAAAAAAAGTGTGTTGATTTGACATGGAGTGACTCATAGTCTAGTTCTTGGAGTCTAGGAGTTCTGCAATGTGGAGGGTCGCGCTTCCTCCCTTCCAGGGGTTGTAGTTACATACACCATCATGTCGTGTTATCCTAGAATTCCCTTCCACCATCCCTCTCATTTCTTATTAGCACTTTCCTCCGAAGGGAAGTAGCTATTGAGGTTGGACTCATGACGGAATTTTTGAAAAATTTCTTCAAATCTTTATCGATCCTACCTAGTAGACACCGAAAATGACCCCCGTTAAAATTTATATATATATATATATATATATATATATATATATATATATATATATATATATATATATATATATATGTGTGTCTGTTAACACGATAGCGGCCAGAGTTTTTGTTTTTTCGTCACGAAACTTGGTATATAGCATTTAATTAGCAAACGATTGAACGAGTTCGTTAACCACCAAAGTCGGTCGACCGGAGGGGGGGGGGGTTTACCCCGAACCCAAAACACTAACTTGACTATGTCAGCCGTAATATTTGTTATATTTCAACGAAACTTGGTATTCGTAATGGTAATATAGAGAGCAAAGTGAGATATAAAAATGAACTAAATCGGTTCTTTAGAAGGGGGGGGGTTTACTCCGGACCCACAATACCAATTCGCCACTACCAGCCGTGATTTTTGGTATATTTCGACGAAACTCGGTATTCGTAGTGGTAATCTACAGGTAAATATGTGTTCTAAAAATAAACTAAATCGGTTCATTAGAAGGGGGGGGGGGGTTTACTCCGGACCCAAATTCCTAATATACTCATACCGGTCGTAATTTCTGCTGTATTGTAACGAAACGCGGTATACGAAGTGGGTAACCCATGAGAAAGAAGTGTTGTAAAAATGAGCTGAATCGGTCAATTGGAAAGCTTGGATTTAATTTGTAATATATTTCAATAGAAAAGCCCGCGAGACATAGGTTCACAAAGCCGCCGCAAGGAGCGCTTTCTACCACTAGAGTGACTGTATCCTGTTCCTGCGTTAGATCAAAATACGATAATATGAGGTTTTTTGTATTTATTACGTAGTGTAATAGGTACCATGTGTAAACATAACTCTGGAAGCAAATTAATAATTGATCAGTTACTCATTACAAATTTAAAAGAGAAGTATTCATGTTTTTATTTTATTTATGTAGGATATTTTAAGCGAATTGTTCTGGAAAGCAGTCTACACTACCCAAATTCTGAGGAAAGTGCTTAGTTATGCAGCTCCTGCGTGACGGACTTTTCAGTTATAAGTAAGTCAGCGTCTAGATCTGTTGTATTGTTTGTGCCTTGAATTTCCGGTGTACAGCGCAGTTCAGTGACTTCTTGATTTAAGATGTCGAAGCCTACCAGTTATAAAACTTTAACGTTGCCAGAGAAAATAGCTGCAATTAAAGAAGTTGAAAATGGAATAAAGTAAAAAATCTTAAATCGCCAAGGACTTTAGAATTCCTCCTAACACTTTATCAACTTGCCTGATAAATAGTGAAACAATTCTTGCCCATGAAAATGACTTTTTTCAAAACAATTGACTTTTATTTTTACTTTTTTCATAAATTATTTATTACATATGTACATAATCATCAATTCATGAAATATTTGTAATTGTTTAAATAAAATGTGAGAAAATATGAAATCCGATTTTTTACCCCTTTATTTTCAAAAACTTTTGTAATTCGAATTTTGGATAATTCGAACTTTTTTAGCGGTCCCTAGAGGTTCGAATTATCCAAGTTCTACTGTAATAGGTAAATGTATTGGGTCTTTTTGCGAAGACCACATCCAGTTACTTTTGAAGTAGCAGTAGTGATTGTATCAGTGATTTAGCGCATGCGAATAACTCCTTTGCCTTCCTATTGGAGAATTCCTATGACCAATTGCATTGGTTCTTGCTGGGAGTAAAGTAACCTTCAACAGTGAATTAGCTTTTGTTTATGAAAAAGCTCTGCTTATGTTAGTGAGAAAAATGAGTCTTTTACAATTAGTTCGCGATGTTCCTGACAAAGTAAAAGGGATTGGTTTCTTACTGGGAAAAATTAATGGAATCCTATTAATTTTAGCGAGTTGGATAGACTAGTCGCTACTATCAATATAATTCTATTAATTGCGAGTTGGATTGACTATGGTTTTGATATCTTCTTGAGCGAGCAGAAAAGCCTAGCATGTAATGCCTAATAAATGTAAAATATCCAAAAAAGAGAGAGAGAAAAGGAATAAAATATGTTTGTTTACAAATAACGTAGTTTGTTATCCTTCATAACCTGCAAAACAGTCAACCTTAATGCTTAATAACTTATTTCATAGTTGAGAGAATTGATTTTGATCGTATTAACCTTTTTATTAATAAATATTGCTTGCCATTATCTAATATGAATTATAACCGTAGATAACGAGTCAAGAAGTTTTAGATAACCAGCAAAGAACCTATAAGCTAATCAGTAAGCTTATCAGCGAGTACGAGTAACTGTTATAAATCACTACTGCTACTTCAAAAGTAACTGGATGTGGTCTTCGCAAAAAGACCCAATGTATTTGTGTTTAAGTGTGTCTAGATCCACGGCGTAAACTCTATGACACAAAATCACCTTTTATTTCTAGTAATTCAAGGACTGCCATCATAGTTGAAATTAACCTCAATTAAAATTAATACTATGAAATTGATACAGTACGGTAACAGCTGTTCTGTTATCGTCCTAGCAACGCATGCTGCTTAGGCGTGCTTTACTTTAAACCCCGCTAAAAATACTTAAAAATACGAATATAAAAAAAATCCTTTCTTAGCGAGTGTCTACGTTCTATAGAGAGTGACCAAGCAAAATTTTAAATTTTTCTGTCCAGTGGTTTGGGCTGGGCGATGATAGGTCAGTGAGTGAGTGAGTGGTATTTGACAAATATATTGTAGACTAGCTGAATACCCGTGCTTCACCACGGCCGATAAGTAATTTTTATATTGAGTTAAATAAGATATGATCAAAATTAACAGTACTACATAATTTTGTACGGCTTATTATTACACGGACTTTAAGGTTACCCAGGAAATACCATGTGGAGGTAACCATGCTTGTTTCCGTTAGAGAGTAAAAAAAAAACAAAAAAAAAAATACAACAACCGCTTAAAAAGTTAGGTAAACAGAGACAAATACACGTTGAAAAGCATAAAACTAACACACTTGAAGTTTTAAGCACTTATCTCTTCGATTGACATCGCCCCACCGAACATTACAACAGAATCTTATTGTAGAGAATTTAGTAACCTTTCGAATAGCCGCCTTCCACTTACTCGAGTTCCCAACCGTTTTCGAGATATTTTAGAAAATATACTGAGATCCGAAAACTTTGTATCACCATTCATACAATTTTTTTCCATATACCTGGTTTCTGAATATCCAAACAGAAAATTAGTTTTGATAAGTATTTCTATCAATTTTTCTGGTAAATGGCTACAGAACTCGCTTAAAAAATGGTTTCCTTCGTTTTCCTACGTTAAGGAATCTTTCGCGCAAATTTTGCTCCAAAAACCATGTTTCAGTAAACGGATTCAACAGAAATGAAATGAAAAGTTTTTTAGTCTTATTCCTGGTTAATGAACTTGACCTTTTAAATGAGAAGAAAGATTTTACTACCAAATGTTATCAAAATCGAACCATTTTTGAGCCGATGAGGAACTTCTTAATAATTCAAACCCCCCTAAAAATACTTAAAAATTCGAATATCAAAAAATCCTTTCTTAGTGAGTGCCTACGTTATATAGGGAGTGTCCATGCAAAATTTCAAAATTTTCTGTCGAGTGATTTGGGCTGGGGGATGATAGGTCAGTGAGTGAGCGAGTGGTACTTGACAAATATATAGTAGATTTTAGAGGTTATAGCCGTAAATGCGAACGTCTTTCATAAAACAAATAAGAGGTTACAGAAAACTTCCCCCTACAAGAAAATATTCTTATCTCTTATAAAAAAAAATTGTTGAGGACTGCTGGAGAGAAGATACATATATGAACTTACTATAAGACAAATTATAATTTTTTTTTTTAATTATTTTTTTATACTAAGTGAATACAAGATTGTTCCAAAATGAGAACATGGTCTAATTGAGAATTCAATGGGTTAACGAATTGTCACAATTATCCTATCGCTTTCAATAATCCATCTTTCTTATCTCGTCGTTTCTTAATCATTCACCTTTATCTCCCGACCCTAATTATTGTTACACTTACCTAGGAGGGACGAGGTTAGCTCAGAGGTAGAGCACTGAACTAATATGCTGGAGGACCTGAATTTAAATCCCGAGCAAGCACTAAAGATTCTAGTGTCTTCGTTCATGGGTTGGATTCGGCTTCCCTGACCGTCCCTAGGCCAACCCAACCTTTAACTACTTATTGATGGGTACTTGCAACGTGTAAATCAGGTGGCCGGAGCTGACCACACTATCTCCCTAGTGTGCCATATGGTCATAATTCAGATTCCTCTATGGTATTTGTACCTCTGGGCCCTCGTGGCCTTTTACGGGACTGATCGTTTTTCTTACCTTAGAGTTATGCTACAAAAAATTGATGTCAAAAATTATTTTTGTGTTTTGTTGTCTTTGGCAATTCAATAAGCAATATTGCCATCCTTTTGGTAGAGATCATCTTCACTGGCATTGGTAGTTCGTCATTCTGAGTCTGGTTAGTAATGTTAGTATTTTTACTGAGGTTAAGGTCATTGTTTCTCTGTACTATGTGCAAAGGCTTGTGTAGTTTGTCTGTCACACCGTCGAGCAGGTAGTCCGTGGTATGTTGGTATGATGAGATTGGGTTAACTTTAGCGCGTTTCCTCCTTCCCTCCATTTTTGGTATATAGATACATTGTGTAATTTTATGGTCGAGTTCATGAAGCAGAAAACTTGGAGAATCTAATGAAACTGTAGCAATGGTCCTATCTGTAACCGTTGTCGGGAAAAATGAAAAAAATGAAAAGAAAACTAGATTTTGTCCTGGGATGTTTAGATGTATTCTTATATATCTTGAAACCGGTTGGGAAATCGTAGTAACAGCGATTTATGGTACAGCGATCTTATTCGGAGATATCGCTGCTCAAATGGAGTAATATCCGAATAGGATACTGTCAGTTTCCTCTTGTGACGCCTAAGATCTTTCTTTGCGTTGATATTTCATTAAACATGTTTTTACATTTTTTACGAAAGATTAAGACCAAACATTTCTTACAATTATACGTCCCAGTTTGAGTTGTATATTAAGTAAGTTTGTTTCAATCATTTGGTATGTTTTAGTCTCTTTGAGCATTCGGGGAGAAAGTGATTTGTAGCGTGCGATGTCACATTGATTAATAGTCCAGTATTTCCAGAAGATGTTGGTTTTTCTAATTTTTATTTGATATAAACATTTTTGAGCATAAATACAAATTATGTTGAATACGAAAGGAGAAATTTTAATTTTTTATCAATTATATGCAAAAATTAATTCTTATTTTTTTTTTTATAAGATATACTTAGAAATATTCCCATGAAATTTGTTGTTTCGCCTTGTGAAGTGCATGTGTCGATTTAATCGAACACGTGGCAAAAACTGGTATGGGTGGGACTTCCAAAGCCGATAATATTGATGATATGGTGGGGGTAATTTTGTGATCATATTCGTCCAGAATAGCCTGTTCCACCAAGGAAGGACTTATCAGTGGACGTACGTGATCCCGAAAGGGTTATTTATGGAACGTAGAGAACATCTGGTGTGATCGGAGTTTTGTTGCCCAATTCTGTCAAATTACGGAACTCGTGTGCGCGTTTTGCTGTTATTTTTTGCACAATTCATTTTGTTTGTTAAGTGGAAAATTAAACTTTTTCATATTTTAGAATCTGTCAAGTGCGGAGTTTCTTAGTTTTTTAGTGCTCCCGTTAGTGCTTGCGTATGCCCGCATTTCGGTTCGTCAATAAATTGTGGTTTCCATAATTGCTGTAGCAACTGGCAGGACAAATTGATGTGGAGAATCCAAAAAGCTATGTGGATAATTAGACTGGTAATTTTTTTCACCTCTGATAATTTTGTGTTTATAGTGATGACTGCTTTAAAGGATTTGAGTCCCATATGCGCTCGTTGAATTTTAGCAGTATTCAAAATATTATGCTGAAAATTAATCACTTGACCCTTTTCAACGAATGTAAAATAAGTGTTTTCCTAATTGATCAAAAATTATTGAAACTAACAGAAATTCTTACATTGAACCGTGTTTTTATTCATTTATTCGGATTATTAAAAAAAAAAAATATTTTATCAATTTTCTGGAATAACTCACTGTTAAGCAATAAATATTTTAGTTCCAATGGCAGCAATTTACTGAATTGACAAAAAGTTCGACTATAAAGAACATTTGCGACCATCCGTTGGAGATTTTGAGCGAACACATCAGAATCCGCATTAAGAGGCCAATAGTAATTTGAGTTTCTCAATATTGGAATAATTTAAATTTCACAGCATTGAACAGTTGTGGTATTCTAGGACCTTTGAACCGGAGTTTACCAAAATTCGTAATCAGAGTTACAGAATAATTTAAGTGCGTTATTCAAAATGATAATTTTCTGACATTACAGTTTGAATACATAAAAAAAAAAATTGGGATCATAAGAACGCTCTTTTCCAGGCTTGACAATCAGAGGTCCAAAATATTGTTTTTCAAAATCTTCATCATCCTAATATAAAAGTTATTCGAATTCAAAATGAATGTATCCAAAAAATTTCAACGAATTTCCCCTATGTAATTCAGATAAACTATTTATCTTCACTGATGGGTCCAAATCAGATAATGGTGGGGAGCCGCAGATTTAATTGATGAAAAAGTAAGAGGCCTGTGTATCCAGGTGTAATAAACGTGATTACCACGATCTTGAACATGTCAAAGTAAACGAAAAATTGATGAAAAAGTCCGTCACGCAGGAGCTGCATAACTAAGCACTTTCCTCAAAATTGGGTAGTGTCGAGTGCATTCCTGAATAATTTGCTTAACAGAGGCACTCCTACTGGGAGTTTCGCGAACCTACGTTTGGCTCAGGCCAAACCCCCGAATTTAATTCAAACATAGTATAAAGCCCCCCCCCCTTTTTGATAGACCTATTTAGTTCATTTTTACAACACTTCTTTCTTATTAGATACCCAGGACGTATACCGCGTTTCGTTACAATATTACAGAAATTACGACCGGTATGAGCAAATTAGTAATTTGGGCCCGGAGTAAACCCCCCCCCCCCCTCTTAGTGGACTGATTTAGTTTATTTTTACAACACATTTTTCTTTTTAATTGACCAGAACGAATACCGAATTTCGTTGAAATATAACAAAAATTACGATTGGTATAGGCAAATAACTACTTTGGCTCCGAATGGACCGATTTTGTTGGTTAACGAACTTGTTCAATCGTTTGAAGGGGAAATACTACATACCAAGTTTCGTGGCGAAAAAACGAAAACTCTAGCCTGTATCGTGTTAACGGACATATATATATATATATATATATATATATATATATATATATATATATATATATATATATATATATTATTATATCTTCTACTATATTTGTCAAATACCACTCACTCACCCACTGACCTATCATCGCCCAGCCCAAACCACTCGACAGAAAAATTTGAAATTTTGCATGGACACTCCCTCCAGAACGTAGGCAATCGCTAAGAAAGGAGTTTCTGATATTCGATTTTGTATTTTTAGAAGGGTTTAAAGTTTTAGTTGGTTAGAGCATGCACGCCTAGGCAGCATGCCTTGCTAGAACAGCTGTTACCCTACTGTATCTATTTCATAATATTATTTTTAATTGAGGTTAATTTCAACTATGATGGCAGACCTTGAATTACTTGAAAGAAACTGTTATTTTGTCCCTCATAAAGTTTACGCCCTGGCGATGGTCCAACCGAGGTAATAATATCCCGAACCACTTGACACAAACATTTAAAATTTTGCACGGACAATCCGTTTAGAATGTAAACACTCGCTAAGAAAGGTTCTTTTGATATTCAAATGTTTAAGTACTTTTTTGGGGGGAGATATTGAATTTAAAAACGTCACATTACTTTTTCGCTTACAAATATTTAGCCTCTTCCAGATTAGAAAAATCATTATTTTTTGTTTTCAATGATATTCACTATATTAGGGTTTCTTGGGGTGCTGATTTTAAATCTGCTATTATTTTTGTTGTAAAAAAATGTATAATACTATTTTACCTGAAAACGTAAGCATATTTTTGAATATATTTGACGACATATAAATTATTGTTTAACGATTATATTTTTCTTTTAATCTACTCTATAAAACGAATGAATTGGTGAAAGAATTATGTCGATATCATTTTCTAAACTCGATATAAAAAATAAAGCATTTTCAACCTATTTTATTTTATTTCTCGGCTCCTAAGGCGCATTGGACGGAACGCTCGGACACGTGTCGACTATTTTTCGATGTAGAATCACCAGAAAAAAATTGGTCCAAATCGGTGACCCCATCAGTATACTGTATACGCCCCTTGTCAGTATATTTTCTAAAATATCTCGAAAACCGTTGGGAAATCGTAGTAAGTGGAAGGCGGCTTTTCGAAAGGTTACTAAATTCTCTATAAAAAAGATTCTGTTGTAATGTACGGTGGGGCGATGTCAATCGAAGAGATAAGTGCTTGAAACTTCAATGTTGTTAGTTGTATGCTTTTCAAAGTGCATTTGTCTCTGTTTGCCTAACTTTTTATGTGGTTGTTGTATTTTTCTTTTTTTTACTCCCAAACGGAAACAAGCACGGCTACCTCCACATGGTGTTTCCTGGGTAACTTTAAAGTCCGTGCAGTAATAAGCTGTAAAAATTTATGTAGTAGCGTTAATTTTGATCATACCTTATTTAACTATATGAAAAATATAAAAACTACTTATCGGCTGTGGTGAAGCACGGGTAGTCAGCTAGTATATATATATATATATATATATATATATATATATATATATATATATATATATATATATATATACAAATTTTAACTGGGGTCACTTTCGGTGTCAAAAATTCCTCAATAGCTACTTTCCTTCTGGGGAAAAGGCTAAAAATGTTAATTCAAACGCGATTGAACGACTTCGGTTTTGGTGATTTTTTTGGACGGAGGAACGAATAAACCAGCCTTGAGGTTTGTAGACGATCGTTAAATTTTCTTAACTTTTTCTCGGAGCTTGCCGGATAGCCCCCATGACGCACATAGCGCAGTAAAGGTGGTGGAGAAGATATCGTAAAGCTTAAATAAAAAAAGGTTGAAAATACCTAAAAATTTATTCTAAAAGCACTCACTCTAAGTAACATGCGCGCGCGCTCTCACACACACATACACACCTCCACACGCACTTTCACATTTATTTTTTAATTCTATTTTCTCTTTTAGTTCTACTTTATATTTTATATCTATACTTTATATATCTATTTATATTTTTGTAATCAGATATCTCTCTTAATATCTCACTTTATATCTCCCAATCTCTCTCTCTCTTTTATCCTTCATCAATGAATTTCCTGTTGTGGTGCCTAAGATCTTCATTTTGAGATTCAATTTTACATTTTTAAACGTGTTCACATTTTGCAGGAATCAATAAATAAACCGAAAATATCAACCAATATAAATAAATGAAAATATCAACCGTCTCTATTCTAAGGTTTTTGAATGAAACTAAGTATAATAACGGAATCGCGCTGCGATGAAGCAGTTCCTGCGAGCAGGACTTTTTCCTAAACCAGACGCCTTGAGCCCAAGTTCTGCTTGGCAGGCCAAGTGCAAAGCGGAGGGGGCCTGAGGAATTGGTCTCCTGGATATAGGATCCACTGCGGTAAAGCTGTTCCACCGCGTAGCGATAGTAATTGCCAACTTGGCCTTAGTGCATAGGCAATTTGCAATCTTCTTTCGAAACTGATATGCTAAATTTATTGCCTTTATGATAGATATCTCGTGTTGGTCGGTTCAAGTCTTGCTTCACATAGTTACTTTAAGTTTGTCCTTGTGGACTTCATAAAATAAAGAGAGTCCGTGTCCTACAGTTTGTAACCCACCAAAGGATCAGTTTCAGCCATATCCATAATGGCTTGGAAGGGCCTTGGTCCGGCCTGAAGTCCCAAAGAACATATATTGTTTTGATACACTAAAGAAATCTTTCTCGCGTTGGTAGCATTGGCAGCTGAGGACCAATGACTTTAGCCGAAATGTTTTTAAATTAGGATTTTCCACCGGAGACTTCAAAGGTTAGCTTACGCAAATCCACCATTTAGACGTTCGTTCTAACCTAGCCTTTTTTCTCCACATTACAGTAACCCTCCAATAAATTTATTTTCTACAAGTTTCATTTTATAAATATTACATGACTTGCTGAATACCCGTGTTTCGTTGCGGCAGGTAATCAGTTATTTTATTGCGTTAAATAATGTATCATCAAAATCAACGCTACTATATAATTTTGTGCAGTTTATTATAGCACGGTTTCCGTCATACTATACGTTATTCATCAATTGATAAGTAATCAATGTAATAACGTTATGACACTAGGGCGTTCCGGTCCAGTGTCAAAAAACAGATAACCTGTAGATAACCCGTTATCTATAGGTTACCAATAACAGGAGTTTAACCAGTACAGGATAAAATTCGCTTTCAATAACAAAAGGACGTTAACATTTAAAAAATTATGTTTCCATGATGTCATTTGGTAACATGAATTATATTTGCGATTATTACCAAGAAGTGTTCTGTCTGGGAATGCTGATGGGTGAGGAGGCTGTGCAAGGGTTCCGGATATTATAGCAATAAGAATATCCCCCAACAGGTGTAGCATAAACTCTATGAGGGGCAAAATCACAGTTTATTTCCAGTAATTCAAGGTCTGAAATGAACCGCAATTAAAAATAATATGAAATAGATACATTACGGTGGTAACAGCTGACCTGGTATTGTCCTAGCAACGGTTCCTGCCTGGGCGTACATGCTCTCTTTAAAACCAAATAAAAAATCAAACCCCTCTAAAAGTACTTAAACATTTGAATAAAAAAAAAAAAAAAAAAAAAAAAAAAAAAAAAAAAAAAAAAAAAAAAAAAACCTTTCTTAGCGAGTGTTTACATCCTAAATCAATTTTTTTTATAATGTATAACTTTTTAAATGTAGGTATATGGAATATTTTGGCAGAATAATGACTTCTATAAAGTCGAGTATGTAAAACAATTTTTATTGTTTTTATTTCAAAGCCAAAATATTCCATATACCTACATTTAAAACGTTATCGATTATAAAAAAAAATTTAATTTAAAAACGGATGTTAGATTGGTTTTTAGCACATTGAAAATCCCTTAAATTCAAATTCTGGGAATATTACAAAAAAAAATGTATTTTAAATTTTGGTGAGGGGGGGGGACCCTTACAATTTTGTTAAAGATTCAACAATCTGGCCTTATTTCAAAGAATATTTACCCGATTCAAACCAAACTTGGAGAGTCGATAAAGGCCCTAATGAGACATTTCCTTCCAATCGGAGTGTTTCTACAAGTTCTGGGATTGACGTCATATACAAAAACGTTTACATTTTATTTTTATTTTGAGAACCATTTTTTGCAAGTACCTTTAGAGATAATACATCAGTCATTTATATGGTTAGAAAAAGGAGTCTTTCTTCTTTTGAAAGATTTCAATGACGTAAAATTCGCATAATCACAAGGGGAGATATTGAATTTCAAAACGTCTTTTTACTTTTTTGCTTACAAATCGGTGACCCCATCGCTGTATACTCCCCTTGTTAGTCTGGGCATTCCTCTCCTTCTAGCTCCTCCTGGTGAACCCCACAACATATCTTTCGGTAGTCTACCAGATTCCATTCTTTCTAACCCTCCATCTGAACCTGCCTTTCTTAATACTGCAGAGGATATCTAGTTCACCATACAATACACGTACCCCACGTTCGGCGTTACTCCGTAACCTCCACGTATTTTGCTCTTTCACGGCTCTAAATATCTTTCTAACGACTCTCCTTTCCAAAACCAGTTAGGCTTTACTCAAAGTCCACGTCTCACTGTCATATATTACAACTGGCCTGACATAAGTTAACAATTACCTATTATGAGGTTAATGGTGAGAAAATATAAGTTTGGCGTAAATGATACTAAAACTTTAAAATAATACTCAAAACTAATAAGTTAAACAGATAAAAATAACATTTTGCAAAAATTCATGATATTGTAATGTAGATGAATAGAATAAAATATCCAAAAAACGTTAAAAACAAAAAGTCCGGCTCGCAAGAACTGCGATATCATTGCGCGGATCCGTTCGTATCCCTAGTCATACTATTAGTAAAGGAATAGAAGGAGTTATTGGTAGGTTTTGATCTTTCGTTTAAAATATAAAATAAAATCTCAAAGGGAAGGAAGATTTAAGGCGCCACAACAGGAAACTGACATTATCCTAAGCGGAAATTACTCCTTCCTCTGTCACAAAATTCGCTCTTGGAAAGACTATAACACTGTTTCTCTTTTCCTTACCATGTTTTACTAAAATACTAATTTTACTGTTAAATAAAATTAAAAAAAAAAAAACAAAAAAAAACAACACCTCATAAAAAGTTATGTAAGCAGAGACAAAAAACCGTTCAAAAGAATAAAACTAACACTTACATATTTCAAGCACTTGACTATGACAAAATTTAAAAAAGCCGACGCATCATCTCAGAACTACTACAGGGCTTCATTTAACAAGTTGGCAAGGACTAATGGAAATACTCCAATAATATACACGGATGGGTCCAAAACAGCAAATGGCGTGGGTGCAGCTGCTGTTTTAGGAGAAAGTATATACAACATCAGCCTCCCAGTAGATGCAAGCATATATACAGCAGAGCTGCACGGCATACTTTTGGGCAAATTTAAGATAACGGCTAAAAAAAAAAGACGTAAAATAAAAAACACCATAAATTAAAATAATCTTTATAAATTAATAGTTTTGGTATTTCGTAATTAACAGCTGACTCAATTATTAAATTTTAGTTAATTTTTTCCCACAACAAACCCCAATTTTTAATTAACTGGTTTTGATTATTTTTACAAGTTTTGCATTGGTTCTGCATCTAGTCTACCGAATTTCGGTGCAAGGATGTAAAAATAATTCCGGTACAGGCGAATTCATGATGAGTGAACCTGCTAATGGAGCGATTTAGTTTATTGTTACAACAAATCTATATCACTAGATACTCATGACGTATACTGAGCTTCGTTGCAAAATAACAAAAAGTACGACCGGAATGGGCAAATTTGTCATTTGGAGCAGAAGTTGCTTTAAGATTGATAAATAAAAAGTTTCGTCACGAAAAAAAAACAACAAAACCCATTGCCGCTTTTGTTAAAATATATATATATATATATATATATATATATATATATGTATATTTATATATATATATATATTTATATATATATATATATATATATATATATATATATATATATATATATATATTTATATATATACATCTATATTTTAACGAGGGTCATTATGTCAGTATGTGATCGGATCGATAAAACTTTGTATATTTTTAACAACTCTTTCATGAGTGAAACCTCAATAAATTTCTTTGGAAAATCCAGTATAATTTAGTGCAGTAAAATATGGAGTTAAATGCTCGTATAATAATGAAGTTTTGCGGATATCTCATTCTTGGATTTGATGCTCTAATAAAGGTACACTCAACCGTGGCCCTTGGCGTTTGTGGTTGGCCCATTTGTTGTTACTTCATTTGGAACCATTTTTAACACTTTCCTCCGAAGGAAAGTAGCTATTGAGGTTGGACTCATGACGGAATTTTTGAAAAATTTCTTCAAATCTTAATCGATCCTACCTAGTAGACACCGAAAATGACCCCCGTTAAAATTTATACATATATATATATATATATATATATATATATATATATATATATATATATGTCTGTTAACACGATAGCGGCCAGAGCTTTTGTTTTTTCGTCACGAAACTTGGTATATAGCATTCAATTAGCAAACGATTGAACGAGTTCGTTAACCACCAAAGTCGGTCCACCGGAAGGGGGGTTTACCCCGAACCCAAAACACTAATTTGACTATGTCAGTCGTAATATTTGTTATATTTCAACGAAACTTGGTATTCGTAGTGGTAATATAGAGAGAAAAGTGAGATATACAAATGAACTAAATCGGTTCATTAGAAGGGGGGTTTACTCCGGACCCACAATACCAATTCGCCACTACCAGCCGTGATTTTTGGTATATGTATTTCGACGAAACTCGTTATTCGTAGTGGTAATCCACAGGTAAATATGTGTTGTAAAAATAAACTAAATCGGTTCATTAGGAGGGGGGGTTTACCCTGGACCCACAATACCAATTCGCCACTACCAGCCTTGATTTTTGGTATATTTCGACGAAACTCGGTATTCGTAGTGGTAATCTACAGGTAAATATGTGTTGTAAAAATAAACTAAATCGGTTCATTAGAAGGGGGGGGGTTTACTCCGGACCCAAATTCCTAATATACTCATACCTGTCGTAATTTCTGCTGTATGAGTTATTGTTATTGATGTGTTAATTTTCCGTAACATAATATTAATAACTGTTACATAATCATATAATTATCAATTTTGATTTTTTTATTGTTATTATTATAATTAAAACTTAAATAATTTGAATTTAACAACTGCTTGTGACCACTTATTTCAAAATTATTTTATTTCTCAGGAAATGACAAAATGAATGAAAAATATACGCAATAAATCCGTTCATGGATATTTGATTCAATTTGTACCAATCACCAAAATCTAAGAAAACATTGGCTATTTTTTTATATTGATTTATTTATTTTTTGCGGCCGGCCACCGTGACTATTGCGAGTATGAAAAAAAGGTTGTGTGCCAGTGAAATATGGTAATTTTTCCTTAGATTCGGATTTATTTACGAATTAAAATACTTTCATGCATAACTCTTAAATTCACAAAACTCTCTGTCTTTGTACGATTATTAGTTCATTGTAAGTCATCATTCAGTATTTTTATTTTCAACTTTGGGCGTATCATTTTAAGTTTTCCGACGACTTCTTTAAATATTCTCACAACTTATTTGAAGAAAGGGTAGTTAATACAATAAAAGGTAAATTGATTAATTACGCACAAGGCCATAACAGCTGTTGCACTAGAACTAAAAATAGTAAAATGTCAAATAATATGACTAGGGCTTTGCGTATAACCTCATTCATGGGTTTGATGCTGTAATAGAACCATTCATGGGTTTGATGCTGTAATAGAACCATTCATGGGTTTGATGCTGTAATAGAACCATCCTGGTTCACTGGTTTGGGTAAAGGAGCCATATAAAAATATCGAGAGAATTTTGTAATATGTCTAGCCTTGGAAGAAAGGTGCTGTCAGATGACCGAATGCTCTAAATGACTGAGGCGCGTGCACGACCTTGCGCATATGCTAAACCTGAGATGTGGGATTGGAAGAAAGGAGGAAAGTAACGAACGAAAAAAGCCTACATCTTCCCCGCCTGCTCTTCCTGGTAGTCTCTAGGTCATGGGAATACCATTGAGGAAGTTATGTCTGAGTTCCCAGATTTACCTGGAAGCATCCCTGATGAACGACAGCGTAGGAGGGAATTCCGACAGATGTGGGTTATAGGGAACTTGAATAGGTGATCATTTGACCATTATGAAGGCTTGCTGCAGTGATTTACAGATTTTGGGTTTTTACGCCGACAAAAATACGCCCAAGGCTAAAGAGTTTCGTTATCATAGCCAATTTCAATCGTATGCAAATTTTTCAAATTAAATGAAATTTTCAGAGGTAATTGTGCAGATAAATAGATAAGACGGTCTCCCCGTGGTCTGGAAGCCTGCTTAGTGAAAGGGACTATTTGAAGGTCATATTTCGAATAAAATCATTTAACACTAGATTTACCAGCGATTTAAATTTACCTATTTCTACCAAAACCAGTCAAAATGACTGGTGTACAGCATGGGCGTATATAAGGGGGGGGGGATGCAGCCCACAGCAGATATGTGTTTTTTGTTTATTTTATTAATATGGATTGAGATACAGCGTGTCGAAATAGATAAGAATACATGTACCTGTGATTTCTTTGGAACACACCACCTTTTTATTTTGTGTGCTTTTGTAATTGATAGAGAATTGTAGGACAGGTTATCTATAGGTTACCACCCTTTTGTACTGATCATTGGGCTGACTTTTCCTCTTACTAAATAAAGCCCTCTACGCATAGTAGAAATCGAATCCACAACCTTAGGCCCTGAGGGAACACGCCTTAGGGCGCACCTACACTGGACCCGTTCCGATCCGATCCAATAGCCACCGACTGTCGGAAAAAAACAAACACATGCATCTCAATGGAGGTGCCTACATTGATCCCGCCCCGATCTAATCCGGTCCAATCCAACGGCCAACGATTCTTGGCCATTCAAACTTGTTTGTTTCTAGACCGATTTCGGACCGACAAAGCAAAATGGCGCCAACCCACATTTTGTGTTTCAAAAAGGTCTACAGGTTCTAAATCTTAACTGATTTCAATGCATTTTTTTTTATGTCAAAGGAAATAACATTTAGAACACCTTTATCAATTCACATTTTTGTTTTTTGTTTCCCTTGTTTATTAAATTGCGTGGAAAGATGTTTATAACCGTCCAACGTCTATAACCTTCGAATATTTATAACCTTCTAATGTTTATAACCTTCCAATGCTTATAACCTTCTAGTTACCTTTCTTATAAATCATTTTAATATATGAATACCAATACTTCTCTTACCTCCAACATTTAACCTAATCGAAGGTTTCTATGCTTATTAGGTGGTATTTCTTAACATAGTCACTCATTTTCACTTCACTTCGAGGTCATTACTGACGAGCTGTGACTAAATCGGATCAGATCGGGTCGAGACCAATGTAGGCACTCACGTCAACCGCTGTTGGCCGTTGCCGATTAAACGAAATCGGATCGGATCGGGCAAAATACGGGTCCTAGGTAGGTGCAGCCTTAGCTCTCACGGCCACCGAGTCTCCACATCAGTTATTGATATTTCGTTTCTAAGCATTTAAGACCAGAATTTAGTATTGCATCAGCTGAGTTGGGCCTCAGCACTTTCACTTGGACCCATTGAAGGTTGTTCGAGCCTCTGAGGTTGTACATTTGCATATTTTTTGTCTGGTAATTATTTTTTTTTCATGATTTCGGACATTTGATGAAGGCTATTACTAACTAGGCAACCGTCGAAATGTGACAAACACGTGCCGTCGTCACGAAGAAAATTGCGTGTACATTTGAAGCAATTAAGAAGTGTGTACGATGACAGGTGCAACAAATAAGGAAATTATTCATTTATTTACTTTTTGATCACATTTATAAAATGATTCGCTCGTTAATTACAAAACTGTTCCTATCCATATCAAAGAAAAAACAGTAATTTATATATGCCAAACAAATTACTTAACAAATTAATATAACTACCTACTTTAGTAGTTAACATTACGATATTTACAACATTATGTAAGCCGATCAAAAAATCAGTCCCGTAACTGGCCACGAGAGCCCGGCACACACTCGGCAAAACGACTACTTTACGGTGACAAAAGTCGAAAATGTGATGTCGTCGTAGAAAGTCAATTTAGAAAGTCTTCTATTCATTGAAAACAGAACAATTTTTTTAGCTAGTTTAACCCAAACCTGTTTAAAACAATAAGAAAGGCAACCATTGCTAGTCACTTGCTCTTCCTCTGCTTAGTCTTGTTCCAACTACGGTCTTTGTAAGGTGTGTTTTAAAAATTGTGTGCAAATATTATAAATTCTTTTCACAATGGATTTATTGCCTAGTGGTATGTTCTTTATAAATACATCTATATATATAAAAATCACGTGTCTGTTTGTTTGTTCCTTATACAAATCCACACCGTTTGACCGTTTTTGACCAAACTTGGAATAATGGTAGGTCTTGATACGAGAAATCTCCTAGGCTAGGTCAAAAAAATCTACCAGCTGTCTGTCTGTATGTTTGTCCCTTATACAAATCCATACCGTTCATCCGATTTTGACTAAACTCGGTACACATGTAGATCTTAATCTGAGGAGAGTCGTAGGCTAAGTCAAAAACGTCTACCAGCTGTCTGTCTGTATGTTTGTTCTTTATACAGACCCACACCGTTTGACGGATTTTGATCAAACTGGGCACACAGGTTGGTCTTGATCAGGGGATTGTCATAGGCCAGGTCAAAAACGTCTACCAGCTGCTGTCTGTATGTTGTTGTTTCTTTTTATAAACAAGACCTATTTTTACCAAACTTGGCATACATGTATGTCTTGATACGGGGGGAGTTATAGGTTATGTCAAAGCCGTCTAGGACTTACAGTTGAGAGGTCACGGGTTCGAAACAGTTACAGATTCGTGTTATTAGATTTTAATAATACTTATTTGGTTTCTAATTTATTTAGGCTTTTCTATATGCAGAAAGTAGGTGTAGCATGGCACGCCGGGTAACAGCTAGTAATATATATAATAACAGAAAGGCATATCAAAGAAAAAAATATATTAATGAAATTATTGCTAGATTGTTCATATTTTGTTGATTACTCAAGTTTGAGTAAGGTTTAAAAAAAGTTCCACAAAGTTCCACTTTCAAATATTTTTTTTTCGATAAGCCGTAAGCTTCTGCTTTACTGCCTTGAGACTTTCAGCTCCCCCTTCTTCCCCCTTTTAATGCAAATTTAAATTTAGTTTTGGCAGTCAGATAGAAGCTGAAGAATCTTTGGCGAAAGACAGTGGGCGAAAATCACCTTTTAGGTGGACAAAATAAGGTAAAATGTAAATATTTACTTTTTTGGATCATCAACAGGCGACGGAAGGGAATATTAATCGGACTCTAAGAAAGGGAACATTTTTCCCAGTGTTTATTGCAGTTTTGTTCTTGTAATTACTTTTCCATTTTTTGAACAGAAACTATACGTGTTTATTTAAATTTCATGTTACCGATGTATATGGAATTAGCCTATTGAAGTGTAGTTTACCACATGATCCACTTCTAGAACTGTCATTAGAAAATGAGGCAGACGATACTGACTTGTCAAAAGAAAATGCTGAAGGATGTAGCAGTATTGAATCAGACGATGATTGGTGGATATTTCGTTTTTAGTGCATAATATAATTTTATATGTTTGTTATTATTAAAAAAAAAAAAAATTAAAAAAAAAAACGTAAGTACAATTACTTTTTTCTTCAAGTTGTTCGTCTATTTTTGTTATTTATTTTCGAATTATAGCCTATGTATTATTTTTTATGAATATATGTATAATGTTTATGTAAATAATAGATGCAAAAAGGTACTACTTAAATGTTCCATAGATTTACAAAATGTTTTCCTAATTTTTATCTATTATGTCAAGACATTTGTGTGTCTATAACATTGGTTTGTTGGATATACTAAAAACTATGGGTCAACGATTTTTTTCCCTAACTCAGTGACCTCAAAAATATTGAAAAACACAAAAAAATAATTTTGTCGCCCTAAAAGTGGATTTTTGCCCACTGTGCGGCGGTGCAAATATTATAGAGTTATCTGATTCCTGATCAAACGGCACACGAGGGAGATAGTTTGGTCAGTACTAAGCTCCGGCCGCCTGATTTTCCTATTAGGAGGTACCCATTAGTAAGTAATTATTTAAAGGCTGGGTTGGCCTAGGGACGGTCAGGGATGCCGAACCGAACACACGAACAACACTAGATGATAAAAATCTTCATTGCTTGCTCAGGTTTTGAACTCAAGTACTCCAGCATATTAATTAGTTCAGTGTTCTTCCACTGAGCTAATCTCGCGCCCATGTAAACCGATATATTGCTATGCAAATACATATATATATATATATATATATATATATATATATATATATATATATATATATATACATATACGATAGCATTTTGATAAGGACAATAATTGTGCTATTTTAATACAAATAATAGACACAAATATGCAGCTATTTCTTATTAAAAAAAAAAAAAAAAAAAAAAAAAAAAAATCAGAGCGCAATCACCAAACCATACTGCAGATAAAGTACAACAGATAGTTCAAAAATATTTTCACAAAGTAATTAAATTATAATTTTTAAGATCATCCATGTTTTTAAATGAACCAATATTTAGTATGATGTCAATTAGCCTTTATAACAGCACTCGATATATATATATATATATATATATATATATATATATATATATATATATATATATATATATATATAAAAGGAGGATATATATATACAAGGAGTTGGCCTTATATAATGTTTTTCAGTCCTATATTAATAATATATTCATAGACAAAGACATATAAAAATATATTCTATTTACATAATTGAATAATAATACCATGAGAAATAATAAAATTTAACTAAAAATAAATGAAATTAAATACATTTCTTAGGCATTAAATTTGTACAAAATTCACATACCTTAACTCAATATGTTATAAAATTACTATTATTATTATATCAATCATAAATTAATGACACTCTCAATACACACACACATATACATATATATATATATATATATATATATATATATATATATATATATATCTTATTATTATTTTATATATACTGTGAGTACAGATATCACACGCACACAGTTGTAAATTTTTGATAAGATAGCATGATGTATGATACATAATTTTATAAGCCGTTTACGCTCTTACTTGGAGCGTAAAAAAAAACTACAACATAGACTTGCTCAATTAAAAAAAAATGACTCATTAACCAATAAAATTTACAAAACCGTATTTAACTCACTTCTGACTGACAAACCTAATAATTTTCACATCTACACAGAAATCAAAGACACCATTGGGAACTCCAGTCATTAACAAAAATCAAACTCATTCAATTAAATTGTATGACAATTGTATGTTGTTACACGCCATACAAACAGCCCTTTTGATAAGATAACAGTGAAGACACAAATATTCTCCTATGTACAGACTTACTTAGCTCTTTACGAAGATTAGATAGTTAGCCGTCGAGGTGATCAGTAAAGATGGAATGTTTGGGATTCGGCTGAAGAAACCTCAATACGATTTTTATTTAAAAAAATCTATATTTAGGACGTTTCGGCAACTCATTGTTAGACTTCGTCAGCTAAAATGACTAAAGTGATACATGTTTATGTGTTTTAAATATTGGAGTATAGAGTGTATGTATGGACTACCCTCTGTGAGAAGTTCTTGTAGGTCGTGTGGAATGCTCAGTTTGTCGCGTCTTTTACATTCAGTGAGTAAGTGTTTAATTGTCAAAGTTATGTTAGAAACTCTGCATATCTGTTTGTCTTTTATCTCCATGAGGTAATTATGTGTGAGCAACGAGTGTTCAATGCGAAGTCTGGTCAGTACTACTTGGTCTCGTCTCGTCAAGGTGTATTGTTCGTTACTCCATGCTTTTACTATGTACTTAATTTGTAATAATTTGTTGTTTGTTTGTAGCCAGTGATGCAACCAGTCGTTTAATATATGCGTGCGTAATGTGTGAACCAAATCATGTAACGTAATGTTTTCAATGTCTACGATCTGTTTATTAGTTGCGTCTTTTGCATGTTTGTCTACTGATGTACTTAGCTCGATATCCTCGTGTCCGGGTAGCCATAATAGTGTAAGTGTGTGATTGCTGAGTCTGTGTAATTGTTCGTATATCTGTTTAATTATTGGGTGGTTAGTATAAATATTATCGAGGGAGCGTAAAGAACTGAGTGAGTCGGTACATAGGAGTATATTTGTGTTTTCAGTGTTATATAGTTTTGTAAGGGCTACGTGTATGGTGTGTAATTCGGCTGTGTTAATTGTGTTGTCATGTAATTTGATTGAATGTGTTTGGTTTTGGTTAATGGCTGCTGCTGCAGTTCCAGATGGTGTCTTCGATCCGTCTGTGTAGATGTGGATATGGTTACCTATGTCTGTCAAAAGTGCGGTAAATATGGTTTTGTAAATTTTATTGGGTAGTGGATGATTTTTTTAAAATTGTGCTAGTATTAATGTGCTTAATACCTCGAAAGTGTTGGTTTCTTTGCTTTGATTCTTTACGTTTGGCTTCCTTAGTGTTTTATTGATTTTTTAATTTTTCTAATTGATTTTAGCAGTACAATGATTTTTTTATATTAAAACAAAATCCTCCTAAAAAAAACTAACGTTGAAAAAAGCCAAGTTCCAGGCCCCTCCCAAAAACAGTTAGCCTATGGAAGTTATGATATTGATATTTCATAATTTAACGCAAGCTGGCCAAGTTGGAAATGCACCACAGATATTGAGAAAACATCAAATTTATAATTGTGACAATAATTTCAGCAAAATATTTCAGGTATCCTACAAGCACTTTTTATGGTGTTTCTTCAATGTAGGCTTTTACCGCTGGGCTGTCTATTTGTCGCCACCATTCCTAAACCTCAATGGTGGAACATGAAATTTTTCAGCAACCCCATATTATCAAGAAAATAATTTTGAAGAAATAATTAGGGACACTTTTTTGAATATGTATACTTCCATATGCACATAAGGTGGCAATGGCAGTCACTTAACCGGAATCAAAGGACAAAATCAAACGAGCTGCTTGGAAGAAAAAAGCACATAAAAGCTGGTGCCAATTGCTGAACCGAAAAAGCTTTCTAATCTGATTTTAATTCAACATAAAAGGATATGAGATAAGAATCTTGCACAATAAAAAAAAAGAAAGATATTACTTATATATGGAATTAATTAAGAGGCAAACACCATAATTTAATTTTATATCCAACAGAAAAAATGCCTTGTTTGACTGGAATTTGTACCCACTTATTCCCTTAAACACGTGGACCTCTTAACGAAAACGGCTGGGTGAAAAAAAAACCTAAAATACCTAGCATACCACTTAAGAATCATTAATAGACATAAGATATCAATTCAATAAATAATTGTTTCATTTGAGCAAAAAAAAAAAAAAAAAAAAAAGGTAACTTCTCTCATAAAATGCTAAGTACAGATGGAATGGTTGGGATTCGGCTAAATAAACCTCAATATGATTTTGTTTTAAAAAAATCTATATTTCGGACGTTTCGGCTATTCATTGGTAGCCTTCGTCAGCTAAAATGACAAAAAAAAGAAATTAATACAGAAACAATCAAGAAAAATTTATAATTGTGATAGGTAACAGAACTATAGATACAGTTTAACTTATAACAGAACATATCGTCTTAAAATTCTTAGAATGAGTAGAATGAAAAAGAAAATAGGTACAGTAATTGATTTTAATAGTAATTAGTAACATTACTTGATTTTACAAAGAAATAAGAGAACTATATACCAATGACAAATATAGTAGCTAATAGTAACATTAATTAATTTTACAAAGAAATAAAATACTACATACCAATGGAAATGCCGAGCGGCAGAGGAAGACCAAGGTTGGCAATTAAGTAACCATTGTGAAAGTGTCTAAGGAAAAAAGGAATCTGCAAGGGGTATATGTAACTGGAAACAGCAAGAGGTGGGGGAAAACGGGCGGTAGGATCAAACAGATGTTTATGACATTTTATGACAGGAAAGGAGAAAAAGGTGTTAATGGAAGGATACCCAAGGGGCAAGGTAAAAATCTAGGTAGGTGGTCGGGCGAGTATTTGGAAAATATTAGCGTACATAGGAGAAATGCCTTGTTGGTCAGTTTTGTAATTTATATTGTTTTTGTTTAAGTTTATGTGTACACATTCCGAGATCTGTAGTCTTTTTTTGTTACGTTGTGTAGACAGAATTTTCGTTTCGTCGAAGTTAAAAGTGTGTTTTTGTGTAATGGCGTGTTTTGCAAGTGCAGATTTATCTATTTCTTTATTAGTGATGGTTCGTTTATGTTGTGTAAGACGTGAGTGAATGTCATTTATGGTTTCTCCTATGTATACACCATTACAGGAAGGGGTTTGGCAAGGGACTTGGTAAACACATCGGGTTGTATGTTCAAAAGGGATGGGATCTTTGAGTTTGGTGTAGAGGGTTTTGAGTTTGTTGGTAGTTTTCAAACCAAAGTTTAGGGAAGGGTAGGATTTTTTAATTGTCTTTGTAAGTTTATCAGTCAGTCCAGGTGTAAATGGTAGAGATCGGAACATTTGGGAACTGGGAGTTAGGGAAGAATTGGGAGAGATAGTGCTGGAAGGTTGGGATTTTACTTTTTTAACAAGGGATTTTATGAGGTTGGGGGGAAATTGGTTGCGTGCCAATATATCTGAGGCGATATTAATATTTTTATTGTGGAAGGAAGCATGGGATAGGGAGAGGACTCGGCGAAGGAGATTTCTGGCTACATTAATCTTGAGGTGGTAAGGATGGGATGAATGAAAATTAAGTAACCGTCCCGAGTATGTGGGTTTTGTGTACCAGTCAGTAATAATAGTACCGTCAGTCTGTCTAATTAGTAAGATGTCCAAGTATGGGAGCTGTCTGTCCTGTTCTATTTCGACTGTAAATTGAAGCCTAGGGTGAAAGGAATTGAAACAGGTAAGAATGTCTGTTAGTCTGTTTGGGTTAATCATCAGCAAAAGATCGTCTACGTATTTGCAGATGAATGAGATGTCATGGGGAAACTGTGGGACGAGGGAGTTGAGAAGATCGTTGAGAAGGATTGAGGATAAATCGGGTGCAAGACAGTTGCCCATGGCTAGACCTTCTATAAACAAATTGAAGGTCTAGCCATGGGCAACTGTCTTGCACCCGATTTATCCTCAATCCTTCTCAACGATCTTCTCAACTCCCTCGTCCCACAGTTTCCCCATGACATCTCATTCATCTGCAAATACGTAGACGATCTTTTGCTGATGATTAACCCAAACAGACTAACAGACATTCTTACCTGTTTCAATTCCTTTCACCCTAGGCTTCAATTTACAGTCGAAATAGAACAGGACAGACAGCTCCCATACTTGGACATCTTACTAATTAGACAGACTGACGGTACTATTATTACTGACTGGTACACAAAACCCACATACTCGGGACGGTTACTTAATTTTCATTCATCCCATCCTTACCACCTCAAGATTAATGTAGCCAGAAATCTCCTTCGCCGAGTCCTCTCCCTATCCCATGCTTCCTTCCACAATAAAAATATTAATATCGCCTCAGATATATTGGCACGCAACCAATTTCCCCCCAACCTCATAAAATCCCTTGTTAAAAAAGTAAAATCCCAACCTTCCAGCACTATCTCTCCCAATTCTTCCCTAACTCCCAGTTCCCAAATGTTCCGATCTCTACCATTTACACCTGGACTGACTGATAAACTTACAAAGACAATTAAAAAATCCTACCCTTCCCTAAACTTTGGTTTGAAAACTACCAACAAACTCAAAACCCTCTACACCAAACTCAAAGATCCCATCCCTTTTGAACATACAACCCGATGTGTTTACCAAGTCCCTTGCCAAACCCCTTCCTGTAATGGTGTATACATAGGAGAAACCATAAATGACATTCACTCACGTCTTACACAACATAAACGAACCATCACTAATAAAGAAATAGATAAATCTGCACTTGCAAAACACGCCATTACACAAAAACACACTTTTAACTTCGACGAAACGAAAATTCTGTCTACACAACGTAACAAAAAAAGACTACAGATCTCGGAATGTGTACACATAAACTTAAACAAAAACAATATAAATTACAAAACTGACCAACAAGGCATTTCTCCTATGTACGCTAATATTTTCCAAATACTCGCCCGACCACCTACCTAGATTTTTACCTTGCCCCTTGGGTATCCTTCCATTAACACCTTTTTCTCCTTTCCTGTCATAAAATGTCATAAACATCTGTTTGATCCTACCGCCCGTTTTCCCCCACCTCTTGCTGTTTCCAGTTACATATACCCCTTGCAGATTCCTTTTTTCCTTAGACACTTTCACAATGGTTACTTAATTGCCAACCTTGGTCTTCCTCTGCCGCTCGGCATTTCCATTGGTATGTAGTATTTTATTTCTTTGTAAAATTAATTAATGTTACTATTAGCTACTATATTTGTCATTGGTATATAGTTCTCTTATTTCTTTGTAAAATCAATTAATGTTACTAATTACTATTAAAATCAATTACTGTACCTATTTTCTTTTTCATTCTACTCATTCTAAGAATTTTAAGACGATATGTTCTGTTATAAGTTAAACTGTATCTATAGTTCTGTTACCTATCACAATTATAAATTTTTCTTGATTGTTTCTGTATTAATTTCTTTTTTTTTGTCATTTTAGCTGACGAAGGCTACCAATGAGTAGCCGAAACGTCCGAAATATAGATTTTTTTAAAACAAAATCATATTGAGGTTTATTTAGCCGAATCCCAACCATTCCATCTGTACTTATCACCTCGACGGCTAACTATCTAATCATCATGATAAAATGCTAAGTTCGTTTTTAGATGTACTAGGTCCCGTTTTTTATGACAAAGGCTGTTCTAGATCCATTAGACTTGATGTTACGGCAATTCTCTTTACGATATGAATTACGTCGAACAATATTACCTTTAATTTAAGACGTAGTTAGGGTGTATAGGAGGAGCCGTTTCTGAGATTTTGGCCTTGAAAGTCGCCAAACAGCGAAAAAATAGACATTTAGAAAACTTTAGGCCCTTTGCAGCGTGTTAACGGCCTACAATCGGGCCCAAACTTCGACTATCTATATATCTGAAAAGGGAGATCATTTTGAGGGGGTGTCGTTTATGAAATTCCGACATACATTTTTAGTGACCACCCTAGTGCACCTACATTGGTCCCGATCCGATCCAATCCGATAGCCACCGACTGTCGGAAGAGAAACAGGCCTCTCAACTCCTCCTTTATTCCTGCAGCAAGGCAATCGAAGGCCTCGGTGATTATTAGGTGGTATTTATTAAATTAATCACTTATTTTCACTTCACTACGAGTTCAATACTGACAAGCTGAGATTAGATCGGATCTGATCGGGTCGGCACCACTGTAGGCAATCATGTCGGTCGCAGTTGGTAAACGATATCACTTGACCGACAATGGCCGGTTTTTTACCTAAGTTTCAATAAAACATACAGCAATATATAGCTATAAATTCTTTGGAGGAAGATCGCGATAGCTTTTACGCGATCAGGGCAAAATATCAATATATAACAAAAAAATAAATACATTTAAAAAAATAATAAATTAAAATTAAAATAAATAAAAAGATGAATGATTAAACATGTAGATAAATAGTAATTAATACTAAATTACTGTTTATTTGTTTGTTCCTTATACAAATCTACACCGTTTGACCGATTTTGACCAAACTTGGCACACAGGTAGGTCTTGATACGAGAAATCTCCTAGGCTAGGCCAAAATAGTCAAATTTCAAAATTTGTTCAAAAGGTCAAAAGTATTGTTCAAGAAAAATTGGCTACACTGAACCATTCAGATTCTGACGGCCATTTTGAATAATGTCACATTTATTTTTTGATGTTCTTGATAATTAGAATAACTCGAACACATTGATGACTTTACATCATTATACAATCATTTAATCCAGTTTATTTAAATTTTAATATCAACAGTCACTGTCTAACTAAAGAGCACTGGCCTTTCTTTGATAAGAGCTATCTACTCGCAGGCTATGCTGCTGGCCTCTGTCGGATGTTATATGAAGTGCTGTGGTACTGGCCTCTGTCGGGTTCTTTCAGAACTGCTGTGGTGCTGGCATTCTGAACTAAATCTAAACAGATAAACAAATTCACACCGTTTGACCGATTTCGACGTAACTGGGTATACAGGTAGATTTTGATACAGGTAGAAAGTAGGTCTAGCATGGCACGCCGAGTAACAGCTAGTATAGAATATATTCCAACAGAGCAGGGTTACAGTAAATTGGGGGTGGGGGCGGGGAATTCCACATGTATTAATGAGAACAGTATAAGATTAAAATCTATGCAAAACTGTCCTAACTATGTAGCGGCCTTCACGTAGAACGGGAAAAGGTAGCAATACCACTTGTTTAGGCATACAGACATCTGTCTACATGTAAGATCTTTGTCTACATCTACAAATAAGTAGATGTAAAAGGAACAATAATTAGATACAGTTGAAAAAAAACTTGTATACGGCCAGAATGAGAATTTTAAATTCATTTTTTAATAGGTTGTTCTCTTGTGGAATTAATTTGAAATCGTTGACCAAAGAAATTGATCCATATATGTCTAAAAAAAATATATATGTCTTAAATAAAATGGCCGACACACAGGAATTACATCACCTTAGCGCGTTTTCATTCCCGCTCTTATCCTCAATTCGAAACATAAATAAAATTTGTTTTAATATGGCATGAGAAATTTGAACATTGAAAACTAGATTTTAGGCGTCTCAATACGTAGGAAACTAACCAACTCACCCAAATTACACTCTCCGTCTCCTTGTGGCTTAAAGAAACAAGCGTTACGTCCGAAAGGCATTGGGGTATGGAATACTGACAGACTCGAACTTGGAATAGTTAGCCAACTAAAACGCTATTACACTCACACACAATATACGTAGGAAACTAACCAACTCACCCAAATTACACCCTCCGTCTCCTTGAGGCTTAAAGAAACAAGCGTTACGTCCGAAAGGCATTGGGGTATGGAATACTGACAGACTCGAACTTGGAATAGTTAGCCAACTAAAACGCTATTACACTCACACACAATATACGTAGGAAACTAACCAACTCACCCAAATTACACTCTCCGTCTCCTTGTGGCTTAAAGAAACAAGCGTTACGTCCGAAAGGCATTGAGGTATGGAATACTGACAGACTCGAACTTGGAATAGTTAGCCAACTAAAACGCTATTACACTCACACACAATATACGTAGGAAACTAACCAACTCACCCAAATTACACTCTCCGTCTCCTTGTGGCTTAAAGAAACAAGCGTTACGTCCGAAAGACATTGAGGTATGGAATACTGACAGACTCGAACTTGGAATAGTTAGCCAACTAAAACGCTATTACACTCTCCTTCTCCTTGTGGCTTAAAGAAACAAGCGTTATGTCCGAAAGGCATTGAGGTATGGAATACTGACAGACTCGAACTTGGAATAGTTAGCCAACTAAAACGCTATTACACACACACACAATATACGTAGGAAACTAACCAACTCACCCAAATTACACTCTCCGTCTCCTTGTGGCTTAAAGAAACAAGCGTTATGTCCGAAAGGCATTGAGGTATGGAATACTGACAGACTCGAACTTGGAATAGTTAGCCAACTAAAACGCTATTACACTCACACACAATATACGTAGGAAACTAACCAACTCACCCAAATTACACTCTCCGTCTCCTTGTGGCTTAAAGAAACAAGCGTTACGTCCGAAAGGCATTGAGGTATGGAATACTGACAGACTCGAACTTGGAATAGTTAGCCAACTAAAACGCTATTACACACACACACAACATACGTAGGAAACTAACCAACTCACCCAAATTACACTCTCCGTCTCCTTGTGGCTTAAAGAAACAAGCGTTACGTCCGAAAGGCATTGAGGTATGGAATACTGACAGACTCGAACTTGGAATAGTTAGCCAACTAAAACGCTATTACACTCACACACAATACACGTAGGAAACTAACCAACTCACCCAAATTACACTCTCCGTCTCCTTGTGGCTTAAAGAAACAAGCGTTACGTCCGAAAGGCATTGAGGTATGGAATACTGACAGACTCGAACTTGGAATAGTTAGCCAACTAAAACGCTATTACACTCACACACAATACACGTAGGAAACTAACCAACTCACCCAAATTACACTCTCCGTCTCCTTGTGGCTTAAAGAAACAAGCGTTACGTCCGAAAGGCATTGGGGTATGGAATACTGACAGACTCGAACTTGGAATAGTTAGCCAACTAAAACGCTATTACACTCACACACAATACACGTAGGAAACTAACCAACTCACCCAAATTACACTCTCCTTCTCCTTGTGGCTTAAAGTAACAAGCGTTACGTCCGAAAGGCATTGAGGTATGGAATACTGACAGACTCGAACTTGGAATAGTTAGCCAACTAAAACGCTATTACACTCACACACAATATACGTAGGAAACTAACCA